>VZTZ01021380.1:415693-473341 GCA_013400955.1 Drymodes brunneopygia | reverse complement strand
CAGACCAGCGTGTGCAGCGTTTGTCGGTGCTGGCGGAGCAGAGAGTGACCAGAGCTGCGTTGTTTCCGCAGAGCTCCGAGGCGTGCCCACGATGGAGCCCGCGGGGCCGGCGGACGGCGAGGACGAGCCCGGGCCCCCGGCGCGGCTGGCGCCCAGCCCGCACAGCGAGGCCGTGGCACACGAGCTGCGGGGACTGTNAAAAGGGATGATTTTCAAGAACAGGTTTTTCTCTGCAAAAATAATGCATAATTAATGTTTCACATTCAATCCCAGAAAGTTTAATTCAATATTAATATACTTTTGGAAAATTTGGTTTTTTCTTAATTTCCTGTAAAACTGAAATGGATGAGGTGGGGGTGTCTGTGTCGTGTCAAATCTCCAGAGCAGCCAAACTATTGCTGAGCTATAAATTCAGATTTAGTAATTTTGGCTGATTTGGTTAGAAACACTTTTTTTTGTAGAAATTATGAAAGTCAGAAGAAAATTTGTAAAAGTGAACTTTGAACTTGATGGATTCAAATTAAAAGTTGTTTTAATATTTGGTCATTACTTTTTACCAAAAACTGGATATTTGCAAGAGTATTTTACCATGTTACTACTTTATACAGTATATAAGCATAAGAGATTGCAGTTTACAGAAATACAGTGGCACTTAAAAAATCCTGAAATGTTTAGGGGCATGTTTTTGATTGGATATTTTTATGCAGGAAGCATTATGCTTACTGTGTGCTTTGGTGGTGATCCTTTAAACCTTTTGTTTACTTGAATGAGTCTTTTGGCCATAGTCCAGTAGAAGGCTGAACTGCTCTAGTGTTGTTCTGCAGTGTTGTTAAGCTGACTTGCACAAGTTAGTACAGAAACTGTGCTTCCAGCTTTTCCAATGTCACTGCAAGGGTAGGAGGCTTCTGCTCTGGTTTGGTTTTGTTTACTGTGGAGGTAATCACAGCATGCCTGGTGAGCCAACAGTCACTGGAGCTGTTATTACCTTCTTCTTTTTCACATTTTCCTCCTCTCCCCTGCGCTCTGCCCCAGAGAGCCCACTTACAGAGCAAAGCAGGTGTAAGAGTTTGGGTGGGCAGAGCTTGGTGGGTTTGCTGCAAATTCTTATGGTTAGCTTAAGCTCCAGTGGAATTATTGTCCCTTGAGTTTACAAAGGAACATTTATATGCTGTGCCAAGTCTGTCAGAGGTTTTAACTTCCAGCAGAGGATCAATAACAAAACAGTTGGAGTGCATTAGGAGCTTAAGGTTTTCTAGTCACTTATTACATGCAGATATTTATTCCCTGAATAAAGACAAATGGATCATTTTGGGAGGTGGATGTTGTATATTGGTCTCCTGGACTGTCACAATTTTAAGGTTCTATATCATTTGAGCTGTTTTCAAGTTCATGGTTGTGGGCAATACTGGATGGCTAATGAAACTAATTTCAGGTTCTCATTAGTCTGCATCTTTCTGGATAATTAAGCAGTGAATACAGTGCATTGATCATGTAAACCTGTGCCCTGTGTATTGCAGTGTGTTATCGTGCCTGTTCTCTGGAGGCCAACTCCTGCTCCACTTGCTAAAAAGCAACAAAAGTTCCCATTTCATTGGTTCTGCTTTTCACACTTGTCACCTCCTGAGTGATGACGAAGATGTGTCTGTGATTCTGGCAGTCTCATGACAACGATGGGTGTCTAGTCCCCGTTGTGAGCAGTGGGGCTGCTCACGTACATAGGGTTTGGGAAACAGGCTGTGGGTTTGCACCCCTGCCTGAAAGATTCCAGCTTGGGTCCAGTGTATGTGCTTTTTAGGCAAGATGCTGTGTCCTTCGGAAGGACGGCTTGGGGGAAAAGCGACATGGAGGAGGCTCTTTGGAAGCAGGAGGGAGAAGTCTGATGGCTGGGTGTTGAGTTGGGCTGCAGTGGAGGAAGGCTGACAAGAGTAGCAGCAGCGTGGCACAGCCCAAGTACCAGTCAGAACAATGTGCTGCCCACACACTGTGCCACAGTTTCACGAGCTTCTGTCTGAGACCCAGGAGGTGGCAAGGGAGGGAAGGATAGGCTGTCTGCTGCTGACAACAGGAGGGTGGATGGGAATGATACTGCCTGCAGCTTTCCAACCTGCTGTTTCAGAGCCAAATGATGGGAAGGGATTGCACATGTAGATACCATCAAAAAAAGGAAGCAGTGCATGACCAGAGCTTTAATTAGTACTTTTCCAGAACTGGTGAGCATGCCACTTCAGCTGGTAGAGGAAGCTGTGAAAGTCTGGGTGTGAGGAGCCATGGAATCATTATTTCATGGTACATGGAAAATGGAAAGCTCCTAACTTGTGTTCTATAGCAATCTCTCTTGGCTCTGCAGTGGCTTCCTTGACTACCTCATTGTGCCAAAATCTTATGACAGTGGCTACTAGTTTCTGAAAAAGAGACTTGTAAGTTGCTCTTGTGCAGTTGTCATCCACAGGTGGGAGCCTGGTTATATTCTTGTAGAATGGGTGGATAAGTGGCTGGCTCCTGTCCAGGCCATTAACTGCCCTCCAGCTCTGCATCTTGGCCATAAATCCTGTCAGAAGGGGAATGTGCCTGTTCCTGCCCTCTGTGTGGTGTAGAGAAGCAGTTCTGTTCCATGCAGGGGGGCTGGGAGGTGTCTGCTCCTCCACACTCATAGCCAGCATAGGAACAGGATTGCTTCTGCTTCTCTTTGGGGTTGTGCATCTTGAACTGGCAGAAGGTAGAGAAGGTGGTTCTGTGCCTCCCATGGCTGGCAGCAACTGTTCTGCAGCAGAATTGGGCTAATTGAGAGAAGAACCAAGAGTCTTGGATGTTTTATAGGAAAAAAGCTTTGGGGCAGTGAGCATCTTAAATTAAAAGCAAGACTGGTAAAATCCCAATTAGGAGAAATCAGCCCAAAGAAAGTAGTGCCCCTGGCTGTGTAAGAATAGGGACACTGAGGAGCAGAGACCCTGAGGCACCGAAGGTCAGGTGAGAATTGCAGCTTCCTGTGGGGGTAAAGGGTTTGTGGGGAACTGTGAGGAATTCAGGGGAAGATGGAACACACACACACACACACACAAAGACCCAACACAAACCCAAACAAAAACAAATACTCCAAATGGTGTATATTGAGTCCTCCTAAGGGACCAGTCGAGTCAGCTGGGAGACACAGTTCTTAAAATAACTGAATGAAATCCACATCCCACTTAACCTAATGGTATTACTTAAATAAATTTGATGATCCAAGGGAATTTTTCTGGCATCTAAAATAGTTGTGGTATATTAGTTTGACTGTTATCTCTTATCTTCCACTCCCTCAGTACGTAGCACTGGTAACACACATTCTTGGCATAGTTTTATGGCTTCTGAACAAATCCTCAATCCTCTGTGCAATTAATAGATTTGAACTGCAAATTAGATATTAGGGAATCAGGTGAGATTTGGGACAGTATCCTTACATCTGTCTATGACAGGTTTTTCTCCACTCCTCTAAGACCAGTGATTAGGTGTGTTTTTTCCTCTTGAAATGATGTATAGGTAGGTCACTGTGCTTAGAATTTATTTTCTTGAGAGAGATGGGAGAGACGCAGTGTAGAAAAGATGGTTAGTGGAAAGACTAGAGAACAACAAATGGAAAACTTAGTTCTGATTAAGGTAATAGCCTGGCACGGAAAAGAATTGAAAATGTCATCTTAAATTCAGCAGTTTCACAATCACTAAACTGAAAGCAGTGTGAACTGGAAAACAGCATGCAGATACTCTGATTAACAGCACCATCTTCAACAATGACATCAGCAAACTAAACATAAAAATCCCCGCCAGACCTCAAAAAAAGTGTGTCCTGAAAGACTTATCTAGATAAAGAAGTGCACAATTTCTCTTAAGTTTACAGCAGAAATGTGTGTGTGCAATTATAGTGTAGTGCATAAATAATGTGTGTGTGTACAGTGATGGCCCAGAGAGGCTCTGGAATCTCCACCCATGGAGATACTAAAAATCAGACTGGGCCCTGTCCTGGGCAGCCTCTTCCAGCTGACCCTGCTCTAGCAGGACTTGGGCCAGGTGATCTCAAGAGGCTGCTGCCAGCCTCAGTGATTCTGGGGTTTGCCTTTCCATTATGGTTTTAATAGCCCATGGAACATCCAAAGCAAATATTCTACTAAATAATCTTTGGTAAGAACACAGCATATTGTAATTAATATATTCTTGTCTCTATGCTTTGGGTTTTTTTGGGGACTACTCTGGTTTTTGGGGCAGTTTGTGTTTTGTTTGATTTTTTAACATGTCAGTAGAAAAAACAAATGTGCCTTGGTTTCCCTGTAAATATTTGAATATCGTCCTATCTGTTGCGAGATGAGAGCACAAACTGAGTAGGTACTGATTTCCCAGTAAGTCTGTCATTGGTACTGCCAGTTCCCACAATCCTAGCATTCCCAGGCCATCAGTCAGTGTCTACAAGGAACAATTTTCAAATATTAAAGCATGTGAAAAGACACACAAGCCAAAACTCAGAGATCTCTAGGGACTGTGACCTCTTAAATGGAATATATTCTGACATTTTCACAGGCTACATGAAAGAATTCCAGCAGGGTCATTCCATTTGGTAAACTTCTAAACAAACATTCCATCATTTTAGTTTGATTTATAGATATTATTTTTTTTAATTATCTGCTTATTGTGAAGAGATTAACACAGGAGACATGACCTGTGACTGCCTCAATTCAAGGCATCTGGTATATATGAAATCCTGTTTGAGGGCCTTGCATTTGAGTGATTACAGGAGATACAGAAAGCATGTTTTCCTTTAAAGAGATCACTTGATCAAACTGTCTTGTTCAGATCTTTTTTCTTTAAATTCCTTGTGCATAACTAAATGTATAGCTAGAAAAGAATGTTGAGTTAATTTTAAATTCCATTGTATGATTGTTTTAAGTTGTCAGAACTAAATCCTAACTGCAAGTGTTATCATTGAAGTGACAACTTGTGACAGAGCCACTACAAGAAGGTAACACGGAGCAAACAGAACTAGTGATTGGTGTGCAGCACTTTTGCAAGTCATAGGTAGCACAGTGGATGACTAAATATTGTCCTCTAAAGCATATCTATGTATGCAGTTAAATGTAGATCTGTATGGTTAAACATATGCAAAAATACATATTTTCATGTACTTTATATACACACTTTAAAAATATTTATTGATTTAGATATGTATATGGGCAAGACCAAATGCAAGGCAGTTTTCATTTAAGCATTGAACACTGCCAACATATGTCCTCCCTTAAAAGGAATTAGTGTGGGTTTTAGTGGGAGAAGTAGAACATGCAGACTTACAAATTGACATCACTTAAGTGTTTGGTATTTTTCTGGAAGAGTGACTCAGGTAGATGGTGACCATTATTTGCTATTGTCTCCACAATGGTGGAGAATATAGGCAGAACAGAACCTCCCTAAACAAACCTCCTTCATTAGTAATTTGAAGTAACATTCTCAATGTTTATAGAAGTAATAGAGTAAATTATAATAGGGGTTATGTAAACTAATGCTTTAGTTTGTATAATCAGAGCACTGTTTTCCTATGTGAAGAGATTATTACACCATGATCAAGCACTAGATTATCGTAACACAATATAAAGCACCAAGATACTCATCAAGGTCTATGTAAAGCCAAGGTGAAATAGATATTGGAGTAATTAGGCTTTTTTCCCACTTGAAAATGTTTTTGTGGTAGTGAAAGAGTTTAAATACCCAAGGGTGTTTGGTTTGGTTTTGTTTTTCTTTTTGATGGGATTGCAAAGGAATGAGTTCCATATGATGTGAAGAGTTGGAATGTACTGTTAAAGCAATTGTTGCTTAGTTACTTGATGTTTAGTAAGGTTGTGCAGCAGCTCGCAGTCAGTGATGTCACTCAGCAGATCCCTGATACTTCACCCAGATAAGGGCTCTGTTGTGAGGGGCAGACAGGCAGCCACTGGGGAGGTACCATGGTGCTGCATTGCTTCCTCCTGTACTTTGGAATTTTGGTTAGTATCTACTAGACACTTACACTTTTTAAATAACACTTTTGCTGTAGGCTGAAGGTTGGCAGAGCACTTGGAAATGTGTGTTGCAGAAGAGTGGAAGGAACAAGCGCTGATGACCTTCGATGTACAGCAAATGTTCATGAAAAACTTGTGCAATACATTGCTGTTAAATGAGATGTTACTGGATTCTGGTTTATGGAACTGACAGAGGTGTTCCATTCTGAGGCTTTTTTTCTTCATTTGGTCCACTCTAATGCAATATATTCAACTTAAATTGAAATTCAAATGAGAGGTACTTCTGCACTCTGAAGATAATGCAAATTCTAACATTTAATTTTCATTGAAACCAAGAGCTTGTTGTGTATCTTTTACATCAGCCTCTGATTTGGATACTGATGCAGTTTGTAGCTGGGTTTAAACTTGTAATTGAAAAATACAACATGCACGACTCAAGATTTTCTTTCAGCTGAAAGAGATATTTTGGTTTTGTTGTTTGATAGAAGCCAGTCTCAGCCACAGTTTTGTTTCTAGGTCATTACAGGTTTCTGTGTGATCCTCAGTGGTATTTTGCTATTTGTAATGTTAAAACCAGCTCTTTTGAAAAAGGTACATGCTCAAATTGCAGAGGTTTTATGTCCAATGTTTAGGTTGGAAATGAGTAGTTCTCTCTGTTACAAAACACTGTCTATTTAAATAGCAGCAGAAAGAGAAGATGAAAAATTTGCAATTTGAAAACGTTTTTTGCCTGTTTTTAACAATGCCATCAATTTCAAATGACAATCCAAATTCCAGCTGCTTTTTACACACTGAACACAAAATCATTTCAAACTCTGAGTGGAGCTGAAAGATCGCAAGTTTTTTCTATCCCTAATTTATATTGCATATTTAATAGGTTGTTCTATTAACTGTATTACTGCTAAAATACAGAGCAGCCAAAGACCAATTGAGTTGCTATTGCTTCACTAATACTTACTCTAGAGTATTTTTTATGATAGGCCAGAATGGGTGATTTGAATGGGAAACTATTAAGTTCCCACCTGCAAAGTCACCATTTCTTTTAAGATAAACGTGGAATTAAGGTCCTTTAAGTGAAATATAAAGCAGTTTTTGTCGGTCAAAACAATGACCTTCAAGGCAGATATTGCCCAAACATAGGCCGTGTGTTTAATATATCAGTGTGGAGGTGGTGGTTCATGACAGGGCTTCTGCTATTTCACAAGAACTTAAAATTTTAATTACCATCAGATTTGAAAGTGCATGAGTAACTCTGAGGAGTCATTGTGGTGCTTTAGCAGTCAAAGGTACGAATATATGTGAGCCTTTCTAGGGGAGTTCCAAATTTATTTCATTTGGCAGGGAAGAGGAAGCCCTTAAAGAGCAGGGGTGGGTCAGCACTGGGGATGACCAAGGCAGCTCTGCCTTGGTTCACATGGGACCTGCTCAGGACACCTTTGAACACCTGGGCATTGGTAGTGAGCAGGAGAATTTAGTGCTGGAACGTGCTACCAGTGTTTCTGTTCCTTCTAGCACAGCTCTTAGGAATGCTGGCAAAGTCCATCATAAGAACATGCACTTCTCCCATGTTTCAGTGCTGTGGAGCTGGGAGTTGTGAGATGCCCCCAGGTGCCTGTGAAACTGTCTCAGAGTTTTAGACTTTTCCAACAGACATGTTGAGATGAGGGTTAGTTTTTCTTTGAAGCCTTATCACTAAAAATACAAGAACTATATTGTTGCACAGTCAAGTAACCTGAAAAACCAAGTTATTGATTGAGCTTGGATTAATGTACATTGAAGACTGCTGGAAAGAGGCTGTTGGAATAGGAATATTTTTTCATGATGTGGGAGATAAGTGTTGTTCTTCATGCAGGGATTTAAGAGAAACTTCTCCCTGAGCACAATATCCAGATATTCTCAGTATTCACAGTATAACTGAATCTGGAGCAGAACTATGTTATTCTTCAAAGGTATCTTTGCTTTGTCTTTATTTGTTATGTCTGCCCTCACCCAATTATTCCATATTGTATAGCCTTTATTGGCAACAGCAATACTTCGTTACATGAAGAATACACACAGCATCTTTTTGACCATTCATCTTTCCTAGTCTGTAGAAGAGTTTCCTCATTCTTATTTTTCATAAATTCTGTGATCCTGCTTTTCTTACTAAAGATCTTTCAAGTTACTGTTGAGATTTTGATCAGACTATTTAAAGGTCTTTTAAATTTTTCATCTCTGAGTTAAGCTTGTATTGAACTAAGAGGTGAAATTGAAGCAAAATGTTAGGTGTAACTGCAAGTGGCAGAAGCATAAGCACACTGATCTGCTGTAGTGTGGGTACCCTTGGAAAGGGGGAGGAGTGGATAGCACGAACTCCTGGCTAAACTCATCTTTCTGAATAAGAGAAATGCTCCTGAAGGCTGCTCCCACCCAACTGCTGTTACTGTGATGGGCTTTCACCTGAGCACTGGGCACTCTCAGTTTATATAAAGCACTATAAACAAATAAGAATGGATAGAACTTCCTTCCGAAATACGGTGTTTGAAGGAAAATGTCTTACTCTGGGTTCTTTAATTACACACTTCCTCATTAGAGCATGGAAGTTTTTAAATTTCAAAATCGCCTGTTTTCTGAATCATTGGGAAATTGGTTCAGAGTGTGTGATGTGCACTGTACCCTTCCCATAAATAATTTCTGATGTTATATATTGTTACACTGTTAAAATATAATTCATCCACCCAAACATTTAACTTCTCTCTAGGTACAAGAAAAATGTGGAGTTATAATCTGTTATATCAGTAAGTGTGTAAGATTCTGTTTATTGACTGTGTCAGAGTTTAATGTGTGTTAAAGTTCAAGCAAAATGTGTTTGTATTCTGCTTGTCTTGAGTTTTTGTTTTCTGAATATGTGGAGTTTCTCAACAGCAATTTTGTTTCTTATGCACAGTAAGTGTTCAGATGCAGGCAGTGAGAAGTTAATTTGATTTGTGAAGGACCTTTTCTGCAGTATTTTTTTTCTTCTGTTCAGTAAAATCACTGAAAAAGCAAATGTATTGGAAGAGTCTGTAGCTTGTATTTAAGCAGGACATATAATTTAAGCTGATAATTTTTGTACAGATGATGTGCAGACAATGATTTTTAGGCTGGGAGAGTGGCCTCAAATCATTCATGCTGCAAAGAGTTTTTTGCCTGTATTGCCAGCTCCTTACATGTCAAGAAGTTGCTAAAGCCTGGTGAGCTCACGCCTCCTTGGAGTCTGCAGTTGTGAGTAGATCTAGGTCTCCCTTCTCCCAGCAGCAGCAAACAGGGGGAGGCTCCAAATCCTGCTGGCTGGGTCGGGCAGCTTCACACCCCCTGCTATCACTTGTCCCGGAGTGCACTGCCAAGGTGAAGAGGCAGTGCTCAGTGATTGTCTTGTAGAAAGAGCCAAAGTGATGGGGTTTTTTTTCTAGTTTCCACTTTTAAAAATTCTGTATCTGAATGTATATACATCTTTTAAAATCTGATTCTTTGGAAGTGAAACATTTTATCTGAATGGAGATGGCCTTTATAATTTCAGGTTGAAAGGTATGAAATACAAAGTAGAGGTGTGGAAAATGTGTGCAATGATAGCATTTTTAGGCTTCTTAGGGAAAATACACCTGCCAGACTTACTCGTTACTCGTTGACATGTAGAGACTACTTAACATTATGTATAGTTTATTTTCTCTAAGTACAGGAAATTAAATGCAGACTCGTCTGCTGTTCCCTCATGGCCAATGCCAGATAATTAGAGGGGATCCATTTCCCTAAAATCTTCCAGGTTGACGCTGAAGTTGATGACTCATGTAAGATAAATGGGATATGCTGCAGAGAATGGCAGATCAGAAGCTGTGGGAGGAAATACTCCTGAAACTGCTGGGAATAATGAGATGTGTAACTAATGCAAAAAGGAAAATAATAAAATACTCGGGGCTTAGATATTAACAATATTAACAACAAGGAAAGGCATGGAAATAGTCACTGGTTTTCCCAGTTACCTCTGCTAGATAAATGTCTCTGGAACCAGACCTGGGGTTGGGGTGGGTGGGAAGGTTCCTTAACATAACTTTTTCGAATGCCACTGTATAGCTTTGTTTACTGGTGAAACTTAATAAGCAGTGAATTATGCCAGTCAGGCAAAGATGAAGTATTTCTGCTGCCTGCAGCAGTGTTCCGAGGAGTGGGGGCAGGGAGAAGGAAGGGGGGAAAGGGAGAGAGCCCTCAGCAGTGGTTTTTCTTAGGTATCAGCGAATGCTGCTCCAGCAACTGCTGGATTTATTTTTAACTGCTTGACTCATTCTTTGTCAGATGATTGACCACCGAGCTGCATATTGAAACACCAATGTNGAGCCGAGCGGAGCCGGGCAGGGGCAGCGCCATGGGCGGCGCGGCGGCGCCGGGGCTGCTGCCGTAGGACACCGCGCCGGGCCCCGTGCGGACCGCGCTGCACCGCTGCCCACCGCGGCCTGCGTTTTTTCCGTGCTGGATGTTGCCATTCTAAAGGATTCCCACCATGATCGATAGCTCCAAGAAACAGCAGCAGGGCTTTTCCGAGATCTTACCTGCAGGAGATCTTAAGCCACTGAAGGAGAAGGAATGCCTTGAGGTGAACAGCCAGAAAAGTCTCAAGGAAGGTCAGTCACTTGCTGGTTGGGGGACAGGGAATGCAGGAGTCCTGGGCACGTTCACTTCACCAGCATGTCTGGTGTAATGCTGTAGGTCAGAAAGAGGTTTTTGTACATTAAATGAGGTATTTTTTCCCTCTGAAAAAATCCCCTCTAAAAGCTGAATTTGAATTTTACCTGAGATTTGTAAAATAACGATGATGATAGCTTGATAGGAATTGTATGAAGAAAATTGAGCGATCAAAAAGTCTTTTCAGAGTATTGTTTAGTGCTGAATTAATGAAGGACTCTGAAATTGTCCTGTAAATATTGCACAAAGTGCTTCAAAATGTCACTATTGAAGTAAATACAATGAAATAAACATCATTAAATATGGCACGTTAAAATAAAACCCTACAAACCTTTAGTATTAGACATACTGCTACCTCATTTTCAACAGTGCTTTTCTCAGCTCTTTTCTTTCTTTGGAATTCCCTTCTCCCCTCATGCTTTAAATTAGATTTGATTCTGTTTTTGAGATGTGTGTTATTCAAACATATCTTTTTTAATGATTTGATTTAGAATGGGCATTAAATTGATAAAATGCACAGGCATTAGTTTCTAAAATAGCAGTAGTCTGACAGTATTTGGAACATCATTGAAAGCTGACAAATAGAACCATACGAGATTCATTTAAAGTAATCTTTGTTTGGCTGAGGCAATAATGCTGCTGAGACGGAAATTGTCTCGCTTCTGGTGGGCAGGATTCTTCCAGCTGGCCTGGGTGAAGGACGGAGAAGGAAGAGACCTCTGGAGGTCGGCACCAGCCCTGCCCAGAGCAGTCTGGTACTGGTGGGAGTTACCACTCCAGGCTCTTGTAGCTCTGGGCTCAACTCCAGCTTCTTAATCAATAGGACACAAACTGTATTTGTAATAGACAAAATTCCTGCTTTCCTTTTACAGCACTCTACCTTGGCTTTTCCTCCAGATAGCTCTGAATTGTCTGGTGATTCAAGAGATTTCTCCCTTAGTGTGGTGGCAAGACTTCTACATGAGATTCTGCCTTTCTCAGAATTTAAATGCTGTGTTTGGGGGTTTTGTTCATTACTTAGCTTTAAGTTAGAGCTAGAGAATACACTGATTTTGATGTAATGTACTGATACCAAAGGTGTGTTATTGATTAGAAAGGTAATAAGAGGTTGAGTGTTGCTGTATGTGGCAGTGGCTGAGTGCAGAGCAGTTGTGCTTCCTTTGTGGCAGGACAGCACTGACTGGGGGACAGTGACTGAAGGAAAGGGCCAGCTGTGGCCTCTTGCTCAGGGTGTTTTTGCCCCACAACTCAGAACAGGCCCAGTTAAAGCTGCCCCTGCTGCTGCTGAGGCTCTGGCAATAACTGGGAGAGAGAAGGAAGCAAAGTTCAGAGGGTCAGAGGAGTGGGCAGTGCTCTAGGAAACAAAACCTATCTGGGGTAAGCTACGAAGAAATAAAGGGCAGAAAAACATGGCAAAACCCAGCATGGTGGGTGGTGTAGGTGGGCTAATGAGTAGCCACGTAATGATTATCTTCAGGCCTCTTCAAGCATGTCAGTTATGTAGGAAGTGGATGAAAGAATGTACATTACAATAATGATGGTCTGTCAGAGTAGCAAAAAAACCTGCAATTATGGGACACTCTGCCAGTCTAAATTCATGAATATTTTAGAGCCTTAATTATTTGATGCATAAAAGAAGATATAATTGTTTTCCATAATCACTATCTTTGCTTCCTTTTCTGTGTTTGAGTACCTGTTTTCCATTTTCACTTTCCCCGGTGAATATTGCTTATCCTTCTATCTCTCCCAAATTTGGCAATGTAATGATTAAAATAATGAACCTCTTCTTGAGAGTTTGATTGACTACAGGTTCTCCTCTTCCAGCCTTTCTTCCTTCTAAAGCTTAGAAAAACAATCATTCTCTTTCTTGTGGTATACAGAATGAATTATTGAAAACACTCCAAATCTGCTTGATTTACATCTAGAGAGACTAAAACAGAGCATCATGTTTCCAGTTTATAATGTTATTAAATTTGTAGTTCAGATATTTTATAGATTTTTAAAAATTCAGTTGCAGTTGTTAGTTTAATCCTACTTAAATAATACTACAGATAATATATTTTACTTTTTAAGAAACATAAACCATAAGACAACTTATTTTACAGAACAGTATATTCTAAATGAACTTGAGTCATTCTGTCTCTCTTTTTTTTCCCCTCCTCTTTTCTCCTCCCTTGTTTTTCCTTAAAACGATGTGGCTGGTATTGCCACGTGAATTCTCAAACATTTCTTCCTTAGGACACAAAAATACTTAAAAATACGATATGTGAATTGTAAAACCTGCAAAAATTAAAAATGCAATTCTGTTGGCAAACCCAGATGAAGTATGTAGAAGAGGTGCCTTTGTTTCATAAGCTACTTTGCAGAGGTTTGATAAATCTAAAAATCCTGAGATAGTGCTTATTTCAGCAATGAGTACCTTAAGAGAACTGTGAGGTGCAATTCTTTTTTTACTTAGCATTCCTTTATAAAGAAAGAGACTTTGGGTGGAAACAAAAACCCCAACACTGTCTTCAACAAATTAATATTAAGGACATTAGCAGTTTAGATTGCAAAGCTGAATTTTTTTCTTTGCTTAGGCTATTGATACACATTATAGCATCCTGTAGCATTGGAGGAAATCCTCCTAATTACCCTGCTTTCTTGTAAAACTCAGATATGATTGTTGCATATTGCCTTTTTTGTGAAAACAGTTCTTACTTTTATCTATCTGATCAAAATTACCTTTTGTAAGAGCAAGGAACAAAGATATTTTCTGTCTCTGACGTCAACCACACAGTGCTAAATAAACAGCTTTTTCAGAAATTCCTGTACCATTGACTGTACCTGCTGCAGCATCTTGTAACACTGTCAAGTAAGCAACCAAAACATTTGGAAAATTCGAGTGCATACAGTTACTAAAGAAGATTCAGTGTCATCAAACAGTGCATGTATTAGGAACTGGGAATATATCTGGACTGCAGATTGAAAGGTTTCTAACAGCACTGGAGAGAGTTGAGGAAGTATTGTTTTGTACCCTGAATTGTTTAAATATAAAGATGGATGAGAGCTGTATGACCATGCAGAACTCTTGAAGACACAGTATTAAATTGATGAAACAGATCAGTGCGATGCTGTTTTAGGTGGAATTTTAAAGGCGGTTGAATCCCAGTCTGTTTGCACCATATTTTTATACGATAATCTGAGATGTAGCCTGCAGGCTACTCTAAATAAAGAAAAATGAGCCAGGAAGGAAGTTTTCTTTCCATCTTGAAACATAATTTCTTTCCTGGATTTGTTTTGCATTTTCAGTTTACTGATTTGTGAGGAACTGGAGACTGGCAAGTGCTGGAAACAGGATACAGGGTGGAATGAGTGGATTTCTCAGGTGTGCATTGGAATTGTCTTTGTGCTGCCTGAGGAACATATTACCAGGTGTAGTGAGGAAGGATTTCTTCCCCTCATCCCTTGCAATCAAATCCATGTTGCATGAGAATTGTTTATTCAACAGACTTCCTGCTCTTGCTGGCATGTTGAGTATTGATGATACTCTTGAACTCTTCTGCTCCCCTGTGCTGGCATGATAAAGATTCTGCTCTTGGTTTGTTGGCGTTGGTTGGTTGGGTTGGGTTGAGTTGGGATTTTTTATAAAGAAAAAGCTCTAAGCTGTGTTATCTGGTGTTCAGAGGTGTGTTCATGACCCGTTATTAGGGTGATCCATCAGGTATGAGATACAGATAATGAGAAAAATACTGGTGAAAAAAGCTGTTATTCCTTTGTTAATAAAGGAAGCACTGTAAATTCCGTGTGCTGATCCTGTGGGGCTGCGCTAAACTACCATAAACAGTCTCTTTAATGTCAGTGTGATAATTGTATGTCGTAAAAGTAAATCTGCACTTACTCCACAGAATTTTCTTCTTCAGTGTAGCAATTAAATGAATAATAAATATATTGTAATACCATTATAATAAACACATGCTTAACTACTTCAATAAACCAAGACTGCAATGTATTAATTTGATTTTGTATGTAATCTGTAAACATTTAGAAGATGATGATGGCTAACCAGGAGCTTTTCAAAAATTTGCTATGGCAACTGTAAGATTTCTAGAAGTTTTTATGAAAGGTTAGGATTAAGACTGTTGCTGCCAAGAGCAGTTGTGTTCCTGTCCAGCCCTGCCCTGCTTACTGCCAGCCTTTCCTCTGTTGGCATTAGGAGTTACACAGCCCCAAGTGAGTGGGATCAGTGACCAGGTATTGCTGAAGAGCACTTATTTCACAGCTGGGCCAGAGCTTGGACCTGACAGGATGCATCTCTGCCAGGGTGGAAGCAGCAGAAGCAGCTGGGGTTGCAGGGAGGCACAGACCATTGGCTTTCCATCAGTAATCCTGTGCTCGATCATACTGAGTTATGAAACCACACTCTGAAACCACCGTCTGCTTTGCTGCTCTGCTGGGGGATGCTTCTTTCCTGTCACATCCAACACAACACGTGTGAGCCTCAGCCTCACTGTAGGGTCCTCCCTAATGCAGCAAGTTCCCCATCCCTGTGATCAGCTGGACTCACCCACGGAGCATCTGCAGAGTCTGGTGCTGTCTGTAGCGGAGTTGACTCAGTATCATTGCTCACATCCCCGTTTGCAGTCAGGCAGCTCAGTGGCAATCCACCTTCCTCTGCTTTGAATTAATGTGGAGCCTCCTGAGCTGGAGAATCTGCTTGGGTGCATTTTGTTTGCTGTGCCTAGGAATAGCATGGACAATGGAGGGGGCTTGGCTGGAAATCATCTGTCATCATTCAATGTACTATATTCCAAATTATCACAAAGGAAGTCATAGTAGATGTAGAATTTAAACTCAAGTTTCATGAGTCCCTTGACAGTACACTTTTTGGCTAATAGTATTTGAGGAAATGCAGATTATTTTTAAAAAATCAGAGGACTGTACTAAGCAGAGTAATACTTGCAGATTTAGAAAATGTTATTCCTAATATACTTAAGTTATACAATTTTACAGAAATTGGAAATACAAGCTTTTCACCCATACAAGCTGGTCATGATTTTTCTCATTTTAATGATGTAAACAGAATCATGAAAAGTACAGATTTTGCTTTTTACATATCCATGCATATAGATAGATATATATATATATATATTCATCCCAGCAGACATCCCAGTAATTTGTTTGGAGGCTTGTGTATGTTCTGGCTTGTTTCTAAGCAACATGTTCCATAGCAATAGGATACAATACAGATTGTCCTATATCCTAGTCATTTAAGCCTCTCAGCTAATGATATTGTTATACTTCATATGTTTGTTTGAAATGTTGAGTTTACATGGAGCTCTCTTTGCCATCTAGGTTTTCACTTTCTGCTTTCAGTGGATGCTGTTACTGCTGGAAGTGCTTACCTGAGCAGCAGCACTGGCTGCAGACAAAAGCTTTAAATCACAGTGGTATCATTTACAAGGTTTGGAGGTCCTGCAGGGCTTCCCTCCAGAATTCTGGAGACATTATCTGAAATGGCCCTCAGTGTTCTCCTCTCACATACTTTACACTTATACAGTATGTTTCTAAGCTGAAATGGAAGTAAGTATGACTGAATAATTGCTTGAAATGAATATGCAAAAGAGCTGTTTCACTTTTCTTTATTACTTTGGATACAGTCCTAGCAGAAAAATCGCTTATACAGTAATGGAAAAAAGAACATTAAAATTATATAACAAGCAAGGTATTTTTTAACAAAAACAACTTAAGCTAAGTAAAATAGTTCCTTTTTTGAATTATATCCTGGCATACATGGAAGTTTTGAAGACTGAACCCAGTATAATATATTCACTCATGATTAGATGATGTCTGATATTTTTTACAAGATGAATTGGTAATGAATTATTTTTGCTTTAAAATTGAGGATATTTAACATACTGCATTACCATCTTCAGGCTGATGGGGAATGAGTACCCCAATTTTAAAAATGCATTTTATCTTAAAAATTCCATACAACTTACTTAGAACAATTTGCAACAAATTACAGGTAGCTATTTTCATGGTTTTCCCTCCTCTCCTTCTTTGACATGCCATATAAATGAAGTGAACATTATATTAACAAATTTCTGACTTTGGACTGGTGGGATGTGTAGTACCAAGTGAAACTACCATATTCCATAACCTTCCTGAAATATGTACCTTGCATATCACCTGCTCTTTCTTCTACTTATTATACAAAATACACTTTCTACTATTTTTTATTATTTTTATTCGCAGAACGAATATTAGTGGGGAAAATTAGCCATTTTTTAAAATAAATAGAGTACAATACCTCATTGTAGATTTGAGGGAGAAATAATCTCAGCTCAGGGGAAAGCAAAACCTATCCCTGGAAGGTTAACCTAATGTAAAGTTACAGTGTTTAGAAAATACAAACTTTGGGATGCGAGCAGGCAGGGTTTGGGGTGCAGGGTAACAACGCAGGATGCACAGAGAGCATCGGTACTCAGGTTCTGCAGCTCTGGAACTGCTGCCCTGGGAGGCTGGGCCACAGCTCCAGGACAAAGCTGATGCTCGGATCACTCCTGGAGTTAACCTGCGCCTGATGGAATTCTCTGCTCTGTTCACAGCCACCCTGCTGGTGACACACTCGCGTCAAGGGTGCGACTGGCTCAGCCCAGGGGCGCAGGGACAGCTGTGTGTCCGTGTGCAGTGCCCGGTGCCGCTGCAGTGCCTGCCGGAGCCTCTGCCCTCCGTGCTCCGGCCTCGGCGCCCCAGGGGCACCGGCTGCAGGAAAGCTGTTGGCAGCTGGCAGAAAGAAATGGAGGCTTTCAGTGTAACAGCTTTTCATCTAAAGGAAACGGCCGTGTTTCCAGCACTGTCTGTTTCCATGGCAGCCAGCCTAGCAGCCTGCGCTGGAGTTTCTGCCGTTCTTGGAAATTTCCAAGGGGGTACGTAGGAATGTTGGACATTACATTTTCTCATTTTCACTTGCAGTTTTAAGGGTTTAGATAAGTAATATCCACTGGATTTTACCTTTGAGAGAATAATAAGATGATTACATACAGAACATTAAAAAAATCTCAATGCTTTGTTTTTCTTCTTGTTGCCATTTGAAAGGACTTTGGGGTGTCTGCTGGACCCCTTGTCCATGGTGAAGTGTTTGTTTCAGCTGTGTAATTGGGAAATGGCAACAACTGTTTTGCTGTTTATTCTATAAAAAGATTACAATTTGATCTTAAATTAATAGGCTATGTAATGAACTGTGTTAGATGTGGAATTATTAGTGCTGGAACTGTGCACAGTGCGTGTTCTGGTTTTTTTCAAGGCAAGAAGCAGTGGTGAAAGCTTGTCAATCAGTGTAGATAGCTTTGTTCCTGCAGTACAACTATCCATTTATTTTTGGCCTCTTTACATTCCAGTGCTTGTGATTATGTAGTACTACTTTGAGACTGCTCTTCTATAGGATACACTTTATAGATTCATAACAGGAATCACTTGCTCAGTTCTGATAAAAGCTGTGTGTTGTAGGTGATTTAATAATACACTTTATTTCACTCATTCTGCCACTCACAGTGAGTGAGATGTGCCTGGAGCGCTCTGTTTGCTGCCTTTCCAAGAGCTGATACAGAACGTGCTGTGTCTTCTCAAGTGCCTGTTTGTGGCACTTCTCCTGAGTCCACCCCTTTGGAGCGCGTCGGCAGGAGATTGAGGAGCTGCTGCTTCTGGTTATCCTCAGTCTCTGCCCCCTTGGGGCACCGTGTGTGTGAACCTGAGCAGGACTCGGGGTGTGAGAACAGGGCATTGACTTTATAAAATTCCTGCTTTACAGAAATACACTTCCACATAATCAAGTGCACTGGGTAACCGATGGCTCCCCTTTGTGCACCATCATCTCCATTCCCTGGCTTAGAAGAGTGTTGCTTCCCTGGTGTGCTAACACTGGAAGGAGCTGCAAGACTGGGAGCACCAGCCTCTGGCACTCAGCTTTTGTGCTGGCAAAAAATCTCTACCTCCAGTGCAGTCACAAGACTTCTGCTGACTCTGAGAGTCAGATAACCAGATGTTCTTACTGTGAGGAGGGATTATGCTTTTTTGTTTTGTCAGTAAGTATTAAATAAGCTATCCAAGCTTTAATGATCATTTTATTGACTTAAGAAAACACATGGAAATTTTGGAACCTCTCCACCTGGTGTTCAAGTGCTGAATTCGTATGCTTAGTTGAAAACAAGAAAGAATATCCTCCCTTCTCCCTCAGTCAGAGCAGGAATTTGAGCAACCTCCCTGTGCATGGCTTTTATTCAGAAGCAGTTCACAGACAATTTTTAGAGTTGCAGTGGTGTGAAGGAGGACTCCTGCCAGATAATGTGAAGTGCAAAATATTTGTAGTGTCTTTTAGCAACTACATTTGCTCAGTGGTGTTAACATTGCCCTTCTTTTGCACATGTACTTTAAATAGGAGGAACAGTATTAACAACATTAATAGTGTATCAACATATGTAAATATTTGTTAATTTTGTGCCTTTATTTTGGACATCACTTATGATTTTAGATGTTATGTAGGTAACTGCCTGATTTTAAAAGTGTAAAAGTGAAAGGTAAACTATATTGCAACAAGCTGAATGGATTTACCCTGATAAGAGCCATCTAGCAGGACATGTGTTTGAGTAGGTACCATTCCAAGGGGAATTTTGCTTTGTGGTTCCTGCACGTCCTGTCTTTCGAGTTCTCCCTTCCCCAGATTCCATGATGGCTTGTCTGTAAATGGTTCTTTGAAATAAAGAGGAGGGGGGGGAACAAAAGAAGGAAAAAAAAATCCCAACTCTGACCCACACTAAAACAAGTAGTAAAATATATGTGTGTTGTATTTGGGTAATGCTTTAGTGGTTTTTAGATATTTTTTTTAGTTGTTTTTTTGTTGTTGTTTTTAGGCTGTGTCCTCTTATCTCATCCAGCTTTACTAGGTCTACCTCTTCATGTGTTACTGACTGTTCTAGAAATCTCTTGCTCTATGGATTTCCATATATATGATAAGTAAAGTCTGCATTAGCTTTAATTACATTAGATTTAAACCAACCTGCATTCTGTTCTAGATAGTTTCTCACAGAAATAAATGAGCAACTCTTTGCCATAAGTGCCATTCTCAGATGGCTCATCCTTGTCTCTGAAGATAATTTCATCATATTTTCCTTATTGAAAACGTGTGATTTAGTTTCCATGACTCCCATCCTCCTGTCGGGCTGGCTGTTCTCGGAGCTGCTTCTTGTGAGTCCCCATTTCCTTCTGAGCTTTTCACAAAGCTCACTCCTGTTCCCTTCCTTTATACCCACTTCAGGTTCTCCTGCAGTATAAAGACACACATCTGTCTGCAACCACAGAGACAATGTGACCACCTGCTCTGACACCCTGACCTGTAACCCAGGTGTGCTCTAAGTGGAGTTATGCAACTCACGGACAGGTGTTCCTGTTTCTTCCTTAGAAACAGCTCGGCTTCTTTGTGTCACTGTAGGGGCCGAAAGTATTTTAGATCCTCTAGATCCTTATATCTCTTTTATAGGGATAACAATATTGGCTTTTTTCCTGATGGATTTGCTTTGGAATAGCAAAACCTTTTTAGCTTTCCAACTTTAAAAAATAATACATTTAGAGTTTTTGTTCACAATTGCTTTCTATGTGAAAAATTTCTTTTCTTTGATAATGCATTCAACTGCTCAATATTTATCTTTTTAGAAAGTTTAGATACGAAACTCTTTTTCAGCCTTTGTTTTGGAGTTGATTGCAAAAGCAAACATCTGGTTTTCATCCAGCTCTGTTTCTGTTTAACCTCCTTGCTCTGGTAAAGTCAAAATCCTCAGTTATTATCCTATACCATCTTTCTAATATGAGTCATCTCTTCTTTAGCATTCCCCCTGCAGTGCATCCCTATTAGTCATGCTACAGGCTGTCCTTTCCTTATTATATAATATATAAGTTCATGATATTTATTTAGTAAGTGAATAACTACATGTTCTTTATCTTCTATATCTCTCATTTTCTCTGTTTTCCCACTGTTTTTATGACTTGTTCAGATACAGATGGGACAACTTCAAAGTCTTCCCTTTCATGCTTTGTAATTCCTAGTGTAGATGAACAGATGATGGGCAGACAGGTAATGTTATGAGACAAGAATGGTTTGTTACATGTTTTTGTTAAAAATGCTAAAGCTTCACACATGAGCACATAAGGTTTCTGTGCAGGTACATTCTTACTGTTCTCTCCCTTTTGCTCTAGTCCACTGCATATTCTCTTGTTACACTATACATTGTTTAGGATATGGGTCAGTTTTTACTCTTTCTGCAAAGTTTAAGTCAAATACCTGACCATAATTGAAGCCACAAATCATAGATACATTCCTAAACTACACACCAGGGCTTCCCATCATTTGTATTTAGAAATAATGTTCAGTATAATACATTCAATAATAATTTTCTTTCATACTTGTGATTAATAATATTGAAGACACAATCCTAGCAATGCTTAGGTAGTTATAGCTAAACCAGCTACACCTACAAAATGGGTTTTACGAGAAAGCTTAGTGGAAAAGGAAGTCTGAATAAAAAACATACTAGAAATCTGGAATATCACCATAAATGTATTATTTCTTAAGAGATTACCTGCCTGTGATATCTTGGTGTATGAGTCACAACAGTGTTACCATTCCTGCCCTTGCTGTGATGTTGCCAGCATTCACTTGTTGACCACTGTGTTTCAGGTAATGGAACTGAAAAAGAAATACTAATTCTGGTTTATTTACTTTGTCTGACATATATCAGCTCTGTTATGGACATCACTGATGTTGGAGCAGATCACTTTGCTTGAAGACCTTGGGCCTGAAATAAAGAGGCATGTGTTTAAAACTGACCTGTAAAGATTTGGTAGGCACATCTGTCATTTGCATAGTGTTCCAAGAAGGCCAAATTTAAGTGTGGTGTGAATTTGGACCAAATAGAGCTGTGAGCATGGGTGAGATTTCTGCCCTGAGCAGGACATGATTTTCTAGCCTTGTCACAGTCTCCTGGTGATGTAAAAGAAAGCATAGTTTAAGCAAAGAATAGAGGAAAGACAAGCTTTAATCTCCTCAGGACTAAAACCACTGGAATACAATAGTCTTGCCATCCTGCTTATAAATTGTCTTCGACATCGTTTGGATGGATAAAACTTGTTTAAGATTTTTTAAAGGGGTTGCACATACAGTTTTAAGGCTGACTGAGCTTTCTTACAATAGTAATTGTAAGCCAGGAACCCCAAACCAAGAATATACCGGAGTTCTTCTGCTTTCCTGTGAACACCACAGCAGTCAGTGAGTTTCTCCATGCTTTGTGCTTGTGATGTACCCCAGGGTTAAAGCTTAACATCACGACATTGTACTGTGTGCTTGAAGTACATTTCCATTGAAATGATTGGTTTTTAATGCACACTTGTCTAGTAAAGCTGGTGCAGGACTCTGGGCAGTATAAGTTTGCACCTACTTGTGACAGATACCTTAAGAAGAGGTCATGGCTTACCTGGAGCCACAGGAAACTAAGGAACACACCATTCCAATATTATAAAGTTATTCTTCTGTTAACTTTTCACACTTGATATTACTTTGAAAATGCAATGTCCTACTTAAAGCAGGTATTTTCAAGTTTCCAGAGGAACTCAATACTTTCTGAATGACTTTTCATCAGTTTACATTTTAGTGTTGTTCTTTTGCATTCTCCCATCTCTGTCCTTTGTGATTCTTGTGGCACAATATTGTAAAGTCTGGACAGATCTGCTGTGCCACAGCCCTGAAATGTTTGTATTTGAACTCTCAGTGTTTGTGTGACACAAGAAAATAATGTCCTTGTTTTCAGGACTTGCTATTCCCGGTCTAAATGCTTTAGCCAGAGGAATATCCTTCCTGTGCTGCAGAACAGGAAATAAGCTGGTTCCTTTTAAATTCTGGAAACAATGAACTTTGTCCTTAGCTTAATTTTTTAGAAATTATATTCATTTTGATGTTTTGGACAATGCATTAGCTTGTTTTGCTTCCTTGTGAAATACAATAGTAACAGCATACCATAATCATCCATCCATAATAAGTTCTCAAGTCTGAATTTCAGCATGTTAATATTACATCTTTAATATATTTTGTCTTTTGACTGTCCCTTGTTCAGAAGGTGAAATTTCACTTTGGGGTAGCAGCTATATGTGTTAAAGAGATAATGAAGCATTATGATAAACTGATATAGAAACAAGGGAAAGGGAATAGCAGAAGAAACAAATTTTTTTCCTTTTTTTTCCCTCCTGGCAACAAAGAGCCATAATCTTTGAAAGTATAAAACCTTTATGTTTAAATCTTCCCCCAGGTTTTTTGGTTTCTGGGGTAGTATTTGATACATGTCACATTGGTTACTCACACAGGAACAATCAGAAACTTTTTATTAAATGTAATGAAACATAAGAAGTTACTTCTGAAGCTTTATAAACAGTTTTTCCACGTTTGACAGTACTGGATTTATTTTGTCCTTTAAATAATTATGATAACACATATCTCAATCAAAAAAACCAACATTTTCTGATGTTCAGAGAGCAAATAAGGTGTGTTCCTGATTGTAACACTTTCTTGTTGTTTTTAAATAAGGCAGATAAAATCCCGGTCCTCTTCAGTTTCTTGTGTTTCAGCAAGGTTTATTTAAATGTACAATATGGCTTTATATTAAGAAAACAAACCTTAGAGAAGAAACAATCAAGCAAACATGCAGAGCTTTTCTTCTAAAATGCTCTGCAAACATCGTTTCTATTTCAGCACAGTGAAGTCCTGTAAGATTGGCTTAGGACATGCAGCAAGGCTCTAGAATCATTATGTGCTCCAGTTCATGGTTTAAACTCTTTTCACCTCACTGTTTTCTTGATGTAAGCTCAACACTCCTTATGAGGCCTGGCTGATAGGAAAAGTGGAAGCACATGAGAAATACAATCCTGGCATCAGATGTGACTGAGAAGCAGCAAACTCCAATGGAAGTGGGGATGGAAGGAGTCCATCGGTACTGTGATAACAGCAGCTGTTCCTACGATGGTCTTAGGGGTTACTGTTGGGTCTGAATACACACAGCAAAAAGGATTTCTAAGGTTGCAATACTTGGTATCATTGGAATGGGGTTTTGCACTCTGTGAGGAGCCTGTGCTCACACAGAATGTTTTCTTTTGTCAGTACTTCAGCTGAGGCTGCAACAGAGACGGACACGAGAACAGCTGGTGGACCAGGGCATCATGCCACGTAAGACTTACTTCTAGTGTTAATTATGAATTGAATATATAAAATAATGAAGATAAGCATTTCTGTGAGATCATTAAAAATAACTTCAGCATTTGAAAAGACTTGTGGTATCCTTCTGATAACCTGAGCATGTAGTAAATTCATCATGCTTACATCATGTTTCAGTTAAAATAGCCATTGCGATGAAAATGCAAGGATTTGTAGACATAGTCTGATTCTGCTTTTAGTTTCTCTATTTAAATTATTATAACTAATTTACTAAATTAACTGAATTACTTAAATGAGTGAACATTAATAACAAAGACAGCAGTTTCTAAAGAGTAGAATGACAATGGTTGCAAACAAATGAGTGATGCACAGAAATCATGGAGAATCTGTAAGTGGACAGCACTGAGATGGAGCCCTGTACAATTTCTAGGTGAACAGTGGTTTTTTTAGTCTTTTGGCTATTTAGTAGCTAAACATCATTCTATTTTCTAAGATGAACATTTAAGGCCTCTACATTTTTCTATTTTGTTTTTAAATCAATAGTTCTTAAGGGAAGGTCCAGTTCTCTCTAATAACAGCAAGTATGAGGTATGGACAGCCAGAAAATTCAGTGGAATAAATTAAATGGCATTTTGACATTCTAAACCTTACCTCATAAAATTTCCATTGTGGGACAGTTTTTGATAAATAAACGAACACCTCTGTATATAGTGAAAAAGTTAACCATTACATGGTAATAATCTGTTAAAATCAAATATTCCAGGTATTCTGTACAAGAGTATTGCTCACCTGTGCTAAATATCGGTGGATACAACTAGTATGAATCAAATGTAAGCCTGGTCAGATGCAAACAGGACTCTTGAGGTGGTGTTAAACACTCATACACACATTCTGGTTAGCATATTTCTTCAGAAAATCACTTCCTATCAATTTAACTCTTACTCTCCCTTCACAGCTTTGAAAAGTCCAGCTGCATTCCATGAGCAGATAAAGAGCCTGGAACGAGCCAGGGTAAACCACTTTGTGTAAACTTGTGATTAACATCTGGAAATCGAGAGTCAGTTTCTTGTGATACTAAATTCTCTGAGTACATGGAAAGAATCTTACCATTACAATAGTAATGTGTGATTTTATTTTGGGAGAATTCATTAAAATAAAATAATGGGTGTCAAATCTGAAAGGAACTTCTCTAAGCCTTCACAGATCAGTAAGGGGGAGTTAAATTTAGGGGGGATTAACACATAGCTACCTGCAGTTAAGGGTTGGGTACTTGGGGAAATTATGCTTGTGCAGCATTTCTGTAGCCAGTCTATACTATTTTGATTATGTGGTGGTGTGGGATCAAATCCAGAAACATTCCCATCTTGTTTGGGGAAGCTGGAAATCCATCAGCCCTGCTTAACTGCTGGGAAAACAGAACAGAACAGGAGGAACCCCTCTACTGCCTGTCTCTGACAGTGCTACCCACCCGTCTGAATGAAACTGAACTATTCATTGATTGGACACGGGTGATTTGTCAAAGTGCTTTGAGTTTTCAAGTGAACAGTAGTTAATGCTGTTTCCTCCTTTCTCTTAAGACTGAAAATTTCTTGAAGCACAAGATCCGGAGCAGGCCGGACCGCTCGGAGCTGGTCAGAATGCACATCCTGGAAGGTACGCGCAGCTCTGGGCCTTCCTGCTCTCACAGCAGGGCCTTGCTTGTGCTCTCAGTTGGCTCACTGAATTACACTTTGGTGGGAATTATTTGTAAAGGTTTATCTGCTCTATTTCTCTGCTTCTACAGTGTCCGTGGTAGTCTGTATTCTAAATCTGTATAGTAATAGATACATCTGTGGCAGTGAAGATATTCTTAGCAGTGTATTTGTTTGCTATTGCATATTGTTCTTAATCTATAATGGTGATTATATCATGGGGTGTGTACATGGAGTGTTTATGTTGCTTCAATTTCTACTCATGCCCTAAAATGACCTAACAGCCTTGTGCTCCCCCCAGCCCTGAAGAACCTTTAGTAAATGTGACTGTTACCCTGCCTTGGTATTTTCCTTGTTGCTCAGGTGACTGGAATCAACAGTCTCTTGATGGATGGGGCTGGATTACTGTGTTTCACCATGAGCTTGCCAAGGATAGAAATTACCAAATAACAATAATCCAAGAAAATTTAAAGCCATTAGGTTTTAAAACATGTATTTGAATATTAAATCCTGGTAGGAGCCTGCATATGGATAGATCACATCCATATTGACAATCTCCATCATTTTATTGAAAAGCAATTCTGAAGAATCAGATTTTTGCTAGAAGCTATTTTTAAGGTAAACTTAAAAGATATTTGTGAAGAGAGAATCAAAATATCAATGGACTACTTAAACCTTTACCATAGCTCACAGTGGTAAACCATTAGAGCACCAAATCCCCTAGATTATAGCTGGTACTTGTTATTGTATTTTCACTGCCTTATTGTTGGACATTTTAGAGATATTTACAAAAGGTATTACTGCTGTTAAAAAAGAGATTAGGTTTCTTGAAAAACGTGATCATGGGGATGAACATCTACTCATATAGTCATATTTTTGCTTAGTAATCTGAGAATTTTCAGAGTTGTACTTGACTGCTTTTGATAAAAGCGGAGGAGTTATTGCAAAGACAAGACAATATTGTTGGGCAACAATTAGAACATAATATTTAAATCAATATATCCTTTTAGAGACCTTTGCAGAGCCTTCACTACAGGCCACTCAGATGAAACTGAAGAGAGCTCGGTTGGCAGATGATCTGAATGAGAAGATTGCTCAGAGACCTGGCCCTATGGAACTGGTAGAAAAAAATATTCTTCCGGTAGACTCCAGCGTTAAAGAAGCCATTATAGGCAAGTAGAAGTCCCACAGCTTCTGTTTGTGATCTACATGGCATTGTGGAAAATTATAATTTAACTCCTGAGGGTAAAGTTCACTAGAAGATAATACATGCTGAGTTTATTACTACTTATATTTTCAGCTTCTGAGACCTAAACTTTGTAATCATTTAAATAAAGAGATCTTATTTTTATATTAGATTTAGAAAAGAGTTGTTTTTTAATAAAAATCATTACAAAGTAATAAAACATCAGTGGCCATTCCTCAGCCTGTCGTAGGTATCTGTGTGCATTCCACATCTGTTGAACGTACCTTTTAATCTCTTACTAAAACCACTTCTGCTCCACACTTGGTTTTATTGATTCCTTGAATATGATTTCATATGGCTCTCATACTAAAAACACAGTAAATACTTAGGTACCATATGTTTAGACTGCTGAAAACTGATCATTTTCCAGCAATTAGCTAAATCTGCCATGAATGTCTAAATTCAATTTGTGCAATTAATAAAAACATTGTTTCTGTCTATGTAAACATTTTAGCAGTTGGACAAGAGAACTACCCTCAAGCTTTGGATGATTTCTCATTTGATGAAGACAGCAGTGATGCTTTATCACCAGATCAACCAGCCAGCCAAGAATCCCAGGGTTCAGCAGCTTCCCCTGGTGAGCCAAAAACCAGTGACTCACCCTCACCTATAACCCCAAATGCTGCTACATCAACACAGGTACAGTTTTTAAATGTTAAAATCTTCACAGTATGTTTTTTGGTGTGGCACTGTAGAAATGGGGCATGGTTTCACCTGGAATGAATACATCTGCTGCTACAAAGGGGTATCTGGGACTCTTTTCTGATTGGGAGTGCATAGAGTAGAACCCTGGATTAGCTGATGGCAGTGATGAAATTCCCATAGGCTGCAGTGAAGCCATAAATTCCCTGAAATTCATGATGACCCATAGAGGATCTGCAGCTTTCCCAGAAGTTGTTTAAAAGGTCATGACCATGGTTTACTCCAGCTGTTATTGATTACTTAATGTCTGTCTTCCTTCTGGGCAAGGTCTTGAACTCATTTAGAATTAAACTTAGCTGAAACAACAACAGCTGACGTCAGTTCCATTATCTTCAGGAAAGTCCATTAAAAAATGGTTTCCCACATAATTTAAATATTCTTTCCTATAGTTTCAAAATGCTGCCTAAGGAATTTACTATTTAAGAAATCAAAATAACATTTGTTTTGATTTTTCTGTGAGGTTTTTAGTATTTTCCTAAGGTACTTACAAAGAAGGGAAAGTAACTGTGTCATGGCAGATATCTTTATAGCAGAGCATTTAAATGTGTGAGGATTTACAGAGCTGTGAATTTGCTCCTTACTGCAGAAAGTAATGTATAATTGAACTGTTAAATAAGTAAAAAAGATTGTTAATGCTCCAAAGACTATATTTGTCTTGATGACCATGGACACTTGACAGCTGAGTGGTTCAGGATCTGGTATTACTCTCCTTGGTTTTCTTATTACCACAGTGGATAGAAGAAGTATTGCAAAGTTCATACTCTAAACCAGTGCTGGACACAGAGTACGACACATCGGTTTTATTTCATTGTACCCTAACATACAGATTAAGATGTGAATTGGGTTTCATGTTGAGAGAACATAATTTGTGTTGAATAAATTGAAAACAAACCACATGAAATTAGATTCCTGAGTAAGGAATTAGGCTCCTAATGGAGAGTTAAATAAAAATACTCAAAGCAATACGTGCCAAAAGCTTTCCAGTTAGGAAGTACAAGAGAGATCTGTGATTGCAGAAATAAAAATTAAGGCACTTGAACTTGATTGAAAAAGCGCTTCAGATAGAACTTGAAGCCTTTGCTTATGGGTTTCATATCACATTACAGCCACTTCTGTGCGCACATCTAAAATGAGAAGTGCTCTTCTGCAGAGTAAAACAGATGCTTACCTTGTTGTTCTTTTTGCATTAAAGAATAACAGCACAACAGGTCTCTACAGGATACATGCCTAGGAATGGCTCTTTTATTCTTTTAATTTCCTCTGATAAATTTTAAATTTTATTACAACCAAAAAATACAAAGAATGTTTTGAATAAAGCTGAGTGCAGCCAGAGTTCTTTTCAAGGCTTCCTCCTCCGCACATTTCCAGACTTCAGAGGATGTAACATAATTTTGAGAACCTTCAGCTCTTGTTGACTGATGACCTAAAACTTGCTTTAACCCAGTGTACTTGCATCTGGTAAGGATTAGGCATTTTAGTCATACTCTAAACAGATCAAATTGGGGTATTCACAATTCGGGAGATGTTAAACTGTTATCTTCAAAACAGCTGAAGAATTTTGCTTGATGGCACAGAATGATTGTTTTCTTAATATATTCTCTGTAGCTTGTTGACTTGATAGATTCTTGTTGGCATCTAGCAGAAAAGGTGCAGAAGTCATATTATTTGGAAATGGGGATCTGTTCAAATTAAATAATTACTAGTTTATGAAGTAATCAAGTTAAGAAGTCAAGACCTGTTAAATCTAATTTTTTAAAATTTAAAAATATATAAAGTAACTTAGGTGCATGGTTCATTGCCTCATCTAACACTTGCCAATAAAATTGGGAAGTCTGTAAAAAGCTTTGTGTGTAGGTTAGGATAATGACTAATGTCAGGAAAAAGGAATATACTCTCTGGAAAGAGGAAAATGTTTAACACCCTGATTTTCACACTATCTGTAAAGAGGTAATTTGGCGTTTTGATGGTGCTTTTTTTGTTGTTGTTTCGGTTTTGTTTGGGCTTTTTAAAACATTTACTAACTGCCCATTTTGAAGAGTTTTGCTGTGCTGTCATCATTTATTTGTTTTCCTGGCCTGTGAAGGGCTACTAAATAGTGTTTGAAGTCACGTCGTTTGGGTTCAAGAAGGATCAGAATAGTAAAAGACTATGCAATGAATAAGTGAAGTAACAAACATTTAAAATGGTGTTTAGTTAAGAAATAGTGAAAATCATTAGATCATTCTAATTCCTCTGTGCCTTATGCTAATATGGTACTTGACACTTTAATTCAAAGACAAACCAAGTGCTTTTTAAAATGTTACTGCTGTAACTCGAATAAGCCTTTTAAACTGGATAGCAACAGGCATGCAATATGTTGGAATATTTTGGAACCCTTTTCCAAAGGCTGAGTCCCTCTAACATCCCCTCCCAATTCTTGTGCAAGTCCAGCAAATAACAGACACTGTGTAGATATCAGATGCTTTCCAGAGCAAACACTCTGAAACTTGGGTATAAAAATAGAGCCATTTGTATCTTTAGCCTGCCACCATAAACTGACAGGAGCCCAGGACAGGCATGTGCCCAGTGTCTCAGTAGGGAGGGCAAGGTAACTCTGCCATTTATTAAAGCATCAGGGGCTGTGTGGCTGCACGAGAGAAGGATCAGTTTTGCTGGGTTATGGGAAGGCAGCTGTAGTTGCCTCTTGGCAGCTGATGGTTGGGAACACAGCAAAATGTCTAAATGAAACACAAAGATAAAATGGAAATTTATTACATATTAATTGTAAGCAAAAGTCAGAGAGCTTTGTTCATGTATCTTGGGAACTGCTATCCCAGAAATACAAAAGAACCAGGACACAGAGTTGTAAAATGTGTACCAAGTCCTTTGCGGTACAATCTCATGGAAAAATATGGGAAAGGTACGGGAAGAAATGAAACGGAAAGAAGTACCTATTGCACTTAATTGGAATGCAAGTCTTGAAATTAATTGGGAAGAAAAAGGATGTTTACTGATAGGAATGTAAAGAAGGGGCTTTTATAAAAGGAACATTTTACTAGGTGACCTAATTGCTTTCTTAAACAATGGAAGTGCAGCTCATGTCATCTGGCTGGATTTATTACTGGATGATATTAAACACTAGCAGAATGAGGATGGAGATTACCAGAAATGAGACAGAAAGAGGGGAGTCCTGGGCTGAAAGGAAGCTGGTACCAGTGCTCTGTGGGAGTTGATTTGGGACATTCTGGTTTCATGTTACCCTTAACAACCTTGACGTAAGAGTGGGTCACCTAACAAAAGTAGGAAGGCATTGTCAGCACACAGTTGGATTGTTATTATGTAAAAAGAACTGGTTGATTTGGCTTTTAGGAGGGAAATGCAATTCCAATAGAATGAATAGTTCTTGGGAAGAAAAAACCATGCCCCTCCTTCCCATGACAAAGAAATGTGGAAACCTGGGGACTCTTGACTCAAGAGAAAACTGGGGAGGAAGAGAGCTGGGGGTCAGTGTTCAGCAGTGGAGTCAGGGAGCTACTGTGGACATCCTCTGTAAAACTGCAAGTTTGTTAGAAGAGATAATTCTGTTTGTCAGAAGTGCTAATGCCACTCTAGGGATCCAGTGAGACCCTACGTGGAATATCCTGTACATTTTCAGTTACTTATATCCAAGAAAGGCTAATGAAAACACAGTTACCTGTAACCAGTGGGGATAATTAGAGAGTGAAAAATCTGTTTGTGAGAAAACAGTAAAAATTTTTTTAAGTATCTAGGAACATAAGGACTGAGATCTGTTTATGTAGAGTCTGTATTCCATCAGAGGGATATTCACCACAGAAGGAAATCATAAGGTTTCTTTAAGACTTAAAATCGCAAACCAATTTCAGCACAACAGAAATTGGTATGACAATTTTAAGAAGAGCAAAGTTTGGGTTTACACTTCTGTTGGCATCAGATATAGAAGAAATGCATCTCCTGGCACAGTTGGAGGTGTGGTTCTGTGAAAATACCATAGGAAGGGTGAAAATACCCCTGCTGTGCTGCTGCGTGATCATTCTGAAATAAGAAGTTTATTTGCCTGTATTGATGTTTGACCTTTATGAAAACAGTACTTTCCTTACAGTACTTGTTTGGGTGTTAAGATTCTCCTTGTGTACACAAAATTCTGACTCCATAGACAAAAAATACTGAAAGCTTCAATTTTATAGTAATAAAGCAGTGTTTTCTTAGCTAACTAAGAAGTCAAGGTAAGAAACCATTTCATTTTATTTGCTATATTTGAAGTGTGCCAAAATGTGCCCTGTATACTCCTTGTACACATGTACAGGAGTTTCATTTTCACCATTCCTCCAAAAAATATTTTCTGAATTTGATGTGGTATAAATTGTGTTAACTTTTTCACATTTTTTCCAGTTACTGAGGTGGTCAATGTTTTTAATGTTTCTATTTTTCCTCTTATTTTTTTAATACTAGTATCCACCTTTAACCTCTCCAGTTCCTGAATTCCTCAAAACTCCCTCTACAATCGAACAGCACGTGACTCGTTCCACTGCTGCAACCACCCTGACCACAACCACTGTATCTGCAGCAAAGCCTGGGCCAACGTTAGTTAAGGTGGGTACCTGGAACTGTGGCCCCTGGGGACAAAATTCTTCATCTGTGTCCTAAACACACAATGCTGTGTTTAATGGAAAACTACACAAGTAACCTTACAGTGCCTGTTTAAAAAGAATGTACCTTTGCAATGACAGGTCATGACTGGTAGAATCCTTTAGCTGAGCCGTCTTTAAAAAACCATTCACAAACTGTGATTTGATGATCCCTACTTGTGCCAGGGATAAGCCAGCTGGAGTATGTTAACCTTCCAAGGATGGTTCATTTGGGGATGTTTTCAGGGACAATTGTTTTCAGCAGCTCTCTACAGTAAAAGGGCTCTGGTATGCTGCATCTCTGTGCCAAGCATAAGTGCTTTAAGTGACTCTGTTGTGGTTTTGTTTCAATCTCTTCCATCCATAAACAGCAAACCCACCCAAAGAATCCAAATGATAAACACCGGAGCAAGAAATGTAAAGAACCTAAGCCAAGGGTGAAAAAATTGAAGTATCATCAATATATTCCACCTGATCAGAAAGGTGAGAAAAATGAGCCACAGATGGACTCCAACTATGCTCGTCTGCTACAACAGCAGCAACTGTTTTTGCAGCTGCAGATCCTGAGCCAACAGCAACAACACTACAACTACCAGACAATTCTACCTGCACCACTGAAGTATGTGAAGCATTGTTTGTGTCCTTTAAAGAAAAGAATTATACATCAGTTCTAGGCTTAGGGCTTTCGAAGTAAACATAGTTTGCAAAGATTAGAGAGACAGTTGGGACACACGAAAACTTTAAATGGCGTTGTGCATCACTGTGGGTATTATTTGCCTTATTTAACAAGGTGATGAGGTTGTTCTCTTGTTAAAATAATTCTAAAGTCTGATAAGCCTTGAAGAAATCCTAGTTATTTTTATGTGACATGGAAACAGAACATCTTACCTGTCAGATGTGTTTTTTCTGAGCAAATGTTTATTTGAAACTCAAAAGCATTTGTGCAAAATCAAAAAAGCTCTGACACTATTTTCACTCAAATGTGACATAGGTAGGCAGAGCAGGAGAGAAGCCTGCAGACCATGTCTTTTACAAAGACATAGATTATTCTTGTGGGTTTACTTTTTTTACATCAGATTCACAAACTACATTTTTGCAGTTTACAAATAACACATAACAGTCATTTTAAATTTCGTAAGATCTGTCTGTTGTTTACAGCCTCATTTCTAATGCCTATATGAGTCCCTCGTTAGTACTGATCTTTAGCACTTTTACCAGTGAGAAGTACACTCACTGATTTATAGGTAGAAGCAGTCAGAAAAATAAGTGTTTAAAGAGTTGCCAGCACCCCATAACAAAGCAAGAAGTTGACTGTCTGCAGAGTTTCATTATCATCATCTACGACCAATCTTTTCCTAGAAGTGCCTAAAGTGTAACATGCCACGGTCACACAACCCTAAATTCAAATTGACTTTCAGCTGGTTTTTTTAAATGAGTTTTCACTGAGTTCTTTTTCTTCAGCAAGTGAGGCTAGAAAAGTTACAGCTACCATCTGTGGTTGTATTTATAATTACCATGTATCCTAACATTTGGACTGGCGATGTTTCTGCCTGCTTGCCCACGCTTCTTATGTTTCATTTACTGACATTTCAGAAACATTTCTTCATAAATCAGCTGAACGAAATAAAAGAGCTGACTTATGGTACTTAGTGTAAATGGTGGCATTTTTAATTTTTTACAAATTTACGACCTTATATGAGATTCCTGAGTACAGCTGATAAAAAGGCATCATCTTCAAAATGAACTGGTTTATGTCAGTCCCTACTGTGTGTGAACATTGGACATCTATGGAAGGGTTGATACACAGAGTTCAGTATGGGGGGGTGGTTATTGATGCCAGACAAGAAACTAATTGCCCAGGCTGGTGATTAATTTGTGAGTTTGCAGTCCATAGTATTCTTCAGGGATACCATGTCAATAATCAAAACTATGAAGCATAAATTTGTATGCTTAACTGCAAAACCAAACCAAAATAGCAACATACTACTGCCTGTTTTCTTGTCTGTTTTATTTACTGAAAATACTTAACAGTAGTGTGTTAGGTTAGGCATGTATTTGTAAAAAAAGTTAATTTGATCATTAGCTTCACAGACATGAGATTCAGAATCACAGCCTCTTGACTGAAAATATAATATATTTAGCATTGACCTTGTTGTCCCTCCTTTTCCTATTACTTGAAGGCCACTGAATGACAAACAGAGCAACAATGGGAATTCACCACTGAATACTTTGAACAACAGTACACCAACATCAGCTGCCAGCTCACCAAGACAGAACAGTAATGTTCCTAGCAGGAAACCAGGACCTCTACCTTCAAGCTTGGACGACTTGAAGGTAAAAGATAAGAGAGATTTCCCCATTCCTGTGCATTACTGTAATTCATAACTGTTAGTGTCAAGAATATGCCTGGTAATTCGTACCAATGAAAACTGTCCTTTCCTCCTAATTGGTTAGAATAAGATTGTCAGAGTTTTCATACACAACTGAAACATTTGATTCCTCATATGCATGTGTTCCAGAAATGGCATTTCTTTCCCAGAGAATTGGAAGAGGAAGAATTTCAGACACGTATAGGGTGCCTCACTATGACACCTTGGGTAAACTGTGAGGTTCACTTAATGTGAATTTTTAGCTCAGGCAGATTTAAACACTCGAGCAGTAATTTCCTCATGGCAATTTCAGTGTATCAATGAAGAGGGCTCGTTAAGCAATATAAATTAAAAGATGACCTAATAAAAACATACTCAGAGGTAACTGCTATAAACAGAAATAGAAATAAGACTGTAAAAAGAGAATAGAAAAGATCTTATTGGAGTTCAACACATCATGTGAAAACAAACACTAAATTTTGTAGAACTTTCTTGAAGTTATAACTGACTGTATAAACTGCTCAGGTTGCAGTGGGAGGGCACTGCATAGAATCTTCTTCCTTCTGAAATACATTAGCAGGAATAAGGACTGTGAGGGACCTCATTACGAATCTGAAGCAGCTTGTGGGTGTTTAGGATTCATTCAGCAGCTGCAGGAATGTGCCAAACCTGAGCGGTGGGGTAGGGACATCTAGTGGGCAATTCATTCCTTTCTCTCTGCCTTTACCAAGGTTTGTGAGGGGTAGGAGGAAGGATTTTTTTAGACTTGATGAGCTAAAAAGGAGAAATTTCAGAAGATCAGATTCTCAAGACAGTAATGTATTGTCCTATGTTAGAGCCAGTCTTTTAATATGAAAATAAGTCTAAAAAATGCAATTCAAACAACAGTGTTTGAAATAAGTTTTCCCATCTTTAAATTTTTTACTAAAAATTTCTAAAGATATTTAAATTAATACCTGAAATTGTGTTTTGCAGTGATTAAAGCTGTTCACTTGCCTATTTCTGCACTATTTATTGGTATTCCTGTTGATGTGGTAACACTAACAGAAGCCTTCCTTGCAGACCTGCTGGTGGAGGTTTTACCAGTGAATCAGCTAAATCAGTTTTGATTAAGAGTTCAGAAATGAATTGTTGAAAAACAGAAAAATTAGAACCCACTCTCAAGTGTAGAGGGTAGCAGACAGGGGGAAACAGCTGATAGTCATTGGCTAGGGAGTTATTTAAGATAAAATTGCTGTGGGTTTTAGAGCTGTAAAATGTGTTGCTGTGACTTTTCATCATTTCCAAATCACAAAGGTCTCCAACTTAAATTCTTGGCTGGCTGAGTACTGAAATACTACTGAGGTCACTACCTTTTGTTCTACTAGAGGTAGCTCTAACATTCAGAGATCCCAAACTCTGCAGTTACCTATGGTGCATGTTTATGATAAACAGAAGCCATTCTTTGTGACTGTTTTTCTTTAACTGATATTTTGAAGTACTGAATTAATTTACATTAAACACATTTGCACTTTACTTTGTCTATAAGCTTATTGGAAAAACCTGAGAACATTTTTCTATCAGGAAGTAATTTTGACTGCTTATACTGTCTATGTAAAAGAAACCCAGATGGCACATAGAGTAACTGTTTGGTTGCTAATTAGCAAGAGAGCCTTTTGTCTTTGATGAGTCTTTTGAATCATCAGCTGACCTGATAAAGTTTCCCAGAAACAGATCTGCCTGTCCTGATGGTGTAACAAAGGGGTTCAGCGTGCTGCTGTTCACTGCTTTTATCTGCACTGCTGCCATTGACTGCTGGTTTGCTTCAGAGGATTTAAGCTCAGAACTGGAGCTGTAGGTGCATTTTTCCATGTTGAATATTTATGAAAAAACATCATCAGTTTGCTACTATTCCCTGTACAACTGAATACTACTAAGATTCTGGCCACTTAAATACTGAAGTAATAGGAGGTCATGGAAATGTGCTCATGGATCATGCATGCTGTCAGAACCCAGAGGTGTAATAACTAGCAAATATGCTAATGAAAATAATTGTTATTATTAAGATGTAATAAGAATATATATCAGTAAGTTTTAATATTCTTGGTTTTTAATGATAGTGTTTTGTTTTGTTTTATTTTATTTTATTTCAGGTAGCAGAACTTAAAATGGAGTTGAAACTAAGGGGATTACCAGTGTCTGGAACAAAAACAGATCTTATCGAGCGTCTGAAAACCTATCAAGATCTTAACAACAATGGGGTTGCTACAAGTACCTCTGTGACAGTGACCACTTCTAGTGGGGCCACAGGTAACACTGGGGAAGTGACTGTGGCATTTCCTGTTACAACACTAAATAAACCAGTGGCTAATACGGTATCCAGCTTCCCTCCAGAAAAAACATCTACTGGACCTGGCAGCAAAGCAGTCAATACTGAGAACATCAGCTCTCCTCTGCCTATATCTCCCTCTCCTTCTGAACAGTCGAGTCTAAGCACAGATGACACGAGCATGGCAGACACTTTCCCAGACATGGCCATGATGTCACCGTCCCAGTTCCTAAGTACTTCCCCACTGAGAGCAAGTACAAACGAGGAGAATCAGAATCGCAACAGTGGAAGCATCTCAGCCATGGAGTTTGATGTAGCAGAAAAGGACCGCAAGCTTCAAGAAAAAGAAAAGCAGATTGAAGAGCTCAAAAGAAAACTGGAACAAGAGCAAAAACTTGTGGAAGTATTGAAAATGCAACTTGAGGTTGAAAAAAGGGGACAACAGCAACAGTCTCAGACTTTTGGTAGTTCAGCTGCTTTGGAACAGAAGCAATTCAGTGCTGCTGTCAAAGATGAAACTACTCCTGCTGACTGCTCAAGTACAAGTCAATCTGTACCTGTAGCCAGCCATTCCTTAGGACAGGCAGTGTACACCACTGGCCACAATCCAGTTGCCAAAAAGGCGGTTGTTATCAAGCAGGAGATACCCGTGGCCAAAGCTGAACCTCAGAATGCCATTTCTCAGTTTTATGTTAGTCCACAGAGGCAGCCACAAACTGCAGTTGTTGCTCAGCCTCAAGCTTTATTAACTACCCAAGGAACTGCCCAGCTGCTCCTCCCATTGTCTATCCAGGCACCAAATGCTGCTACTGCAGTGCAGTTACCAGTTGGAAATATCAAGCTGCAGGTAAGGGTGTTTCTATTTTTTTATCATGTGCCCTGCATGACAGTATTTCATAACTTAATGTAAATAGGTAAATGTGCTGCTTGTAAGATTAACTTAAAAATCAGGTTAGGCCTATTTCTGCTTAAGGGAAACAGTAGAAAAACTTGAGCCAATCTTGTAATAACTGCTTCTAATACTTGTTTCTTTGCAACTTCTGTTTCTAGATACTCTTTCCTGAAAAGCAATTGTCTTACCATGTACTGTCTCCATGCACAATTTGGTTTATAGTGGCATATACCACCATTCTGTTAGCTGTAAAGAGCTACAGTCTCAGTACTTTATTTTGAGATAGCCCTGTTTCCAAAACAGATGTGAACTTCTTATGTGGTGGTGCCTCATTGTATTTAAAAATGTGAATGCCAGGTTGTAGAACTCTCCTGTGGACTTAGCAAAAGAAGCCATGGTTACGCAAATATTATTTCTAGGCTGATTATAGGTAGTATCACAGTAAATACAGCATAAACCAAGACAGTCCATAAACACAGAGGTATAAGAGTAATCTGACCAAGCTGAATCAGTGTAACCAGTTGGTCTGAGGTAGAATTAAGCAGTAATGGACTTCACTTGCATTGTAGGAACATCCCCTGCCACCTATCATGGCAGTACAGTGTTCTTCCAGCTGCAGTGTGTCCCTGGCAGTTGCGTGTGCTGTAGGCCTAGGCTTGCTGAAAGCCCGTGCAGCAGCACATTCAGCAACCTTTATGAGGGGTGGAAAATTCTGGTGGGGATGGGCCCCAGTCTGCAGTGCAAGAACTGTTCCTAGGAGCTACACACCCACATCTCCACTGGAATTGTTCTAAAACCTTGCTAGAATTCTCTAAGAACCTTAAGCAGCTTGTCCTGGTGTTTTACTTCACCGATACTCCAGAAAGTTTTCCACTACCATTTAAAATTGTTTTTCATGAGGTTGGACACACTTCTTGCCTCTCACTGGCTGTTAAAAATTACCATGGCCTTAAAAGCAATCTTTGTCTTGCATCATCAGTTTTGTCTTCTGGTTACTCAAACCAGCTCTTGCAGTCCTTTCTTACTGATTTATGCGCTCTCTGTCCCCTGTTACTTTCATTGCTGCCCACTGGGCTCTCTCCAATTTGTCTTTGCCTTAAACGCTGTTGGCAAAATAAACATCACCTTTTAGCTGGGAACTCCTCAGTACCAAACACAGTAACAGTTTGCTTTCCTGTACAGTTCACACTCATCCCTCCCAGAATACATTACTGCTATTCTGCATAAGGTGTGCAATAGATTTTTACATGATGTAACTTACTGTGAGATACAAATAATGCAAATATTTTATCTTCATCCTTTAGGCTCAATCACAAGCTGGAATACAGACCCCATCACAAATACCTGCTCCTATTTCTTCCTCTGGCCCGGTGCAGACAGCACCTAAGATGCATGCTCCACAGTCAAAACAAAATACCATCATGCAGCACGCACTTGGTCAGACCCAACAAATCAGAAAGGTTTGTGAATAGCAATAAACATCTAGATAAACAGTTGTATAATCTAGTTCTAGGCAGTGCTTTTAGCATCTTTTATGTGTTACATATAAATGATAAGTCACCTAACATCTGTACCCTGTTTTTCTGTGTGATACAATGGACTTGTAACTCCTTTTTCCAAAATTTTAGTCCATGCAGGACTTTATTTTTCAGTTGCAAGTAAATACATTGTCTGAAGACTTTTTATCTTAATGGTGCACTTAGGGCATGACTGTCACTACATCCTTCCTCACGCTGGGCACGAGTGGTGTGTACCAGTTATATTCCAGTCACTTTCTCTTATTTGCCACTGGCTCTAAATGGAAGATTCTCATCTGGCTCTAAATGGAAGATTCTCATAGGCAGTTCTTAAGAGAAAGCTTTGACCTATAACTTCATGGATTTATTCTTTTATAGAAGTTAATTTTGGTTTTCTTACTTTCCTTGTTGATTTCATCCCTACTTATGAAGAAAGCTATGGATTGAGATCAAAACCCTACCATACCTCTTCCTAAGGAAGGTAGGGTATGATTCAAGAGAGATCCTCTTCCTCTCTACCAAAAGCAATCAGCTCTGTAATGTCCCATTCCAACAGATGTTCATCACCACTGGACATGCAGTTGTGACTGCCACTCCAGCCATGTTTATACAGGAGCTGATATCAACCCATCAGCACCAGTCATAACAAAAGAAAAGATTTTCTCCTCCTCTGAGCCTCTTCCAGACTGACCTCTGTTGTTAGGAACGTGGAGATTAGTTTTTGGACCTTTCTTGCATCCTTATCAGTGCTATTTACTGTAGGGCTCCTATTACTTAGGACAGCAGGGTTTTTCAGCCTGCCCCTAGAGACAGACAATTCAGAAATAACATAAATTCCAAGACAAAGAGAGTAATTTTTACAGTATATTATGTAACTGTTATATCTCAGCCTTCAGAATTCTTATTTCAGTTTACAAAGGTGCATCATGAACCCCATGTTCTGCTGTGATTTGGGGACTGTACCTGAGCAGTGTAACCTAATCTGCCTCTGCTTGGGCTCTTGTTCAAGATAAGAACTTACCTTAGATGATGTATGGTTGGGCCTTGCCATTCTCCAGAGGGCTGGCTAATAAAGGGGGACACAGCTAAAGGAGCATCAATATTCTTCAGACTGTTTGTTCAGTCTGTTGAATTTCATGGATCTTGAGGTTATCCTCCAGAATTCAGAACAGATATATATCCAACAAGCAGATTTCATGTAGGTTCTCTGCGATTTGGTGAGGGGCTAATCTTACCTTGTTAATTCAACAGGTCTTATAGAGAAATTTTCCAGTCATTCTGAGGCATGTACTTGTGCCAGAGACTGGCAGCTCGCTGCCATTGCTGCATACAGGTTCCTTGAAATGTCTGCAGAACATAACCAAGATCTGTACCCTCCGTTCCTCCCTGCTATTCAGATCAGTTGTCATGAAGACCACACAGTTCCCAGCAAAGTTTGCAGCCTGCCTATTCCAGCTGGTTTTCTCCTACACCTATTGCCCTCTTTTACAGAGGAAACAGGGCAGCATAATTGCATTGGATTTTACATCAAAACATAAAGTACTGTTGTGATACAACTGATAGGACACCCCTCATGCATTCAGCATTAGATCTACCTGTCTCCATCCATGACCTAAGATTCGTCACCTTTGTCATAGAGATATCTGGGAGTGATATTGATTTTAAAAGAACAGCGCTATGTGCTGACGCATTCATAGCTTCTCTTCATCCCCCTTTAAAGTATGAGAAGCAGGATACTGCTGGGAATCATTTGCAATGACTATGTGGACTACCAGTTGAAGAAATAAAAAGTTTAATATACCAGTAACCAAACTTACAGTTGATACCTGTGTTCATGAGTTATAATTTTTGCCTCTCCTTCAGTCTTTATTGATACTGGTCGTTACTGTCCAAAAAAAAATTAGAATTCTATGGCACAGACCAAACTGTTCTGTCTTAAAACTGGCAGGAGAGGGCAAGTGTGGATACATGTACGGTTTGTATCAGGTCAGAAATAAGCTCATGTTATTGACTGTCCACTAGGTGGGGAAATAAATCATAGATATGCTATTGAACTGTTCCTTACACTTTCCTCATGCTTCCTGGAAAATTGCAGGAAAATGTTTTTAGTAATGAGTGATGAATGAAAGAACATCAGAACACAAAGTTACTTTCAGAGACTAACTGTTCTGGATTTACAAATTATTCCACTGAGAGGAAAAATCAGTATAAATAACATTCACTTATTAGGGAATTTAAGCAAACAAGTATTTTAGAAAAAAAGTCTTATATTTCATTAATATAATTTATCCAATATTACCTTTTTTTAAAATAAAGATCCCACAATCTAAGACTGATCTGTTAATCCTTTACAGGTTTTTCCACCTGCCACATCAAATGCAGTATTTTCCTATCAGACTGCACCAGTTACAACACCTTCACAGTCTTTTATTAATAAAACATCAAACTCTAACATTCACGCTGGTGGTAATCAGGTCCCCTCTGTGCAGAATGGACCTGCTGCTCCCAACAAGGTAAGGATATCCAACAATGTTCTGTAAAGTTCAGGTTTATATTATTATTCTTATATAACATGTGACTATTTATATTATACGGCAGTTCACTCAAGGAAGAATGTTTTGTAGATTTTAATAATGCTTATACATGCATATGTGTGAGAAAGGGAGAAAGAAACTTATTTTATCGCTCTGATTATGCTAATACATAGATTGATGTGATAAAATAGAACAATCGGTAGAGTTTTATACATCCTGAATTCACTAAATCACATGATTTAGTCCTTATTTTGTTATTTCACACAGCCTGGGTCTCCATCTCAAGCCCAGCCTTACATTGTTCAGCAACCCCTCTTCAACAACACAGTGTCCAAGACAAAAGATCCTCCTCGTTACGAAGAGGCCATAAAACAGACCCGCAACATTCAGCCATCACAGCGGGAGGTACTTGCTTTCTTTAGTCTGTTAAAAACAGAGCTTTTCTCTACAATTACCAAACCCATTGCTTTCTATAGGGTTTCTTTTTGTTTGGTGTCAGGATTTCTAACATACCCTGTTACTAGATTCATAACTATTAAACTACAGGACTCCTGTTTTATTATTCTTTTATTAAAGCAGCATATATGTCAGTAAGTCTTACAGTTCCCAGTTGGTGATATATATAATTGGGATAATGGTGCTATTGTAGTAACTAAACAGTAACTAAACTTCAGATGAGTTGTTTTGAGGATGTGTGATACCCAAACCTCACACTTAAGAGAGGAAATATGTTCATATTTTCCGAAGTGAATAAACTTGAGATGAATCTGTGTGAATGTGTTTATACACACAGGCAAACATGAGCATAGGTGCTTGCGTGAAAAGAGTCTGTATTGAGTGATCTTGGTGAATAATCCTGCGTAGTGCTTTGCCAGTTTACTTGGTAAGGGTAAAAGTTCCTTTGTATCAGAGGAAATTTGTAAACAAAACTAATGATTATCCCTAATTTCATGCGTTTCAGAACTATCCCAAAAGACAAAACCTTGTAGCGCCTAGTGTTGGTTGGCTTTTTGGGGTGGCAGATCTCAGACAGAGCTATGGGTGTCCAGTGCCATTTCCTGTGTCCTTGCCGTGTGTGGGATATCCCCACAGTGAGGGCACACAGGTTGTCTTAGGTCACTCTATCACTACCAGTCAGCCAGGGGCTATGACAAATCACTTCCCATCCCTGGAGTATAAGCAATGGTTTAAAAACACTTCTTGAGACCTTCATGAAAGTCTCCACTTTTTCTAGACTTCTTTTTGAATGAGTGGGTTTGTGGGGTTTTGTTACCTTTTGCTCTAGGTTCAGTTACTTAGGGGATGGCTGTTTACAACAGAGATAAGCAGTTTCTGAAAGCTTCCTCCCCCTTTAAAAAATAAAAGAACATAAATTTACAAATTGGGAAAAACCCCAAAGATACCTAATAAAATGCATCTTACATGACAGCCATTCACAGGCTCTCTCTGAGAGACAGTAGAGCAAGGTTTGCAACCCCCAAAGTGCTGCAGTTATTATCACCCTGGTACAAAATGGGGTCATTAACTCTCCTTCTGATCCCCAGCTTCCTGCACCTCTCTCCTAGGCTGCCTTCATGAAATCTTTGTCATGCTTTTTCCCTATTCCTTTGTACTGAAACTAACCATAGGGATTGCAAATGTCTCTCTGAAGTATGTGTTTTCTAGATAAACTATATTAAGCATTTTAGTCTTTATCATAGGTTAGTACTTCCATAGTGTTGAGAGAAACTAGGAACAATGAGTGTAGGAAAAAATACCACATGAAAGAGAATAACCCTGTTCTTCTGCACTACAGATTTCCAGTGCACACAGTCAGCAGATGGATGATCTTTTTGATATTCTCATCAAGAGTGGAGGTAAGCTCATTGACAACTGTGTGATGTAGAGATTTAAAACCTGGTAATAAAAATTCAACTGCTATAATCAAATGAGAATTCTTTTAGGAATAGGAGTTAGATGCTGTCCAGCCTGAATGAAGCTAAATTTCTGAAAGTTTGCATAGTTCCTTATTAAAGAAAACATTTAACAGAACACATACAGTCAACCTGCTGTGGAACTTCACTGCTTGCAAACTAGCTCAGGCAGACCTCTGCAATAATCTCTACAGCATTCAAATGATTAAAGTAACACCTTAGGTTAGCACAGACATACTTTATCAAAATTGGAAAAGTTGAGCAAGTCCATAAAATGTTTATTGAATTCATACAAAGAATAGACTAAGGTAAGAGTCCAATCTTGTTGATACTAAAATTTCATTAAATATAACTATGTGTTATCAACTATAAACATCAAAGATACATTATTGGGAAATGTATGAATGAACTGTATAGAGACATTGATGAATAACAACTTTATGTCAGTTAGAATAAGGGAGCTATCAGAAAGGCACTGAAATAACTAAAGTAATATACAGAGTAGCTCAGCAATGAAAGAAGGAGGCTTTCAGCCATAATTAGGCTTAGTAGACTGAGAAGCCATTACAACACTGGGAAATGTTGTGGTGCCAAGCAATTCAATTAACAGAATGGTTTGTAACTGCTGTCATATAAGGATCTTGACAGGAGCAAATGTCAGGGCAGAGTGACTGCTTGTAGGCTACTGGAAGACTTCAGCCATATTCTAAACACCAGAATATTTTTTTCTTTTTCAAAGCAAATTGCAAGGGCAGGTGCAGAAAATATGAGTAGACAGTGACAGACTGAGATAAGTAACCTATGTAGTCAACAGCTCAAGCTAAATTAATGATCATCTTTATGAAAAAAATTAAATAAAGCATTCAGGGCTCTTGCACTTATTGTAAGTAAGCTCCACATTGAAAAATGCTTAGTTTACTAATGTACTTCAGGAGAGTGAGAAGGATGTGGGTTTTTGCTTGGAAAACTAGCATAGAATATATTGTCAGGTATATTTTTGCTGGTAGGAACATCACTTGTGCTAGCAGATTTATTTGTGTATTTGTCTGTCTTATTTTTGGGCTTCATTCACATGTAAGAATAAACTGGAACTTACGCTGTATTTCCCTTTATTGTTACTGCCACTATCTTATATGGAACTTCTTAACAGAAGTGTAGTTTTAGATTCTAGAATTGGGAATAAATGCTTCTTAATCACATCAGTTCACCTTGTGGCCTCTTAATTAACCAATGTGGACAGCACTAAATGGGGATGAAACTGAAAATTGGTTTGGCTACTCCTCTCTAGACAAGGTAATGTGTTGTTTCCATAATTATTCTAGTTAATGAGAAGAACTATAAACGTGAAGGAGGTAAAGCTAACATCTTTATGTTCCTTTTTTCATCAATACTCATACTAATTGGCTGAACTATCACTGAAAGCAGAACTCTGGGACTGTTTTAAAATACTCTGTTGTTCATGGAGGCCTTGCCAGAGTGGGATTTATGTGAGTATGAGTAGAGCAGCAGTGACTGTTACTGCACTGAATTAACTGTTGATGCATCCCATAGTGGGCAGAGAAGGACTGGAAGTTCTAAGCACAAGGATATTATGTCATTATCTTTTTGAATTCAACAGTGGTTTTTTTTTATTACAGAGATTTCCCTTCCAATAAAAGAAGAACCATCTCCCATATCTAAAATGAGACCAGTAACAGCCAACATCACTACAATGCCAGTGAATACAGTGATATCCCGTCCACCTCCACAGATCCAAATGGCCCCTCCTCCTGTGTCCTTAGAACCAACAACCAGCTTGTCTATAAGTTTGGAAAACCAACTTGAAGCCCTCTTGGACGGAACTTTACCATCAGGTAATGAAATTCCTCAACTGACAAGCAGTAATGAGGACAGAGAGTCACTTTCTTTAATTGAAGACCTCCAGAATGATCTGCTTAATCACTCCAGCATTTTAGATCACTCTCATTCACCCATGGAAACATCTGACCCACAGTTTACTACTAATAATTCTTGTCTGTCTCTTGACCTTCCCGATACAAATTTGGACAATATGGAATGGCTGGACATTACAATGCCCAGCTCCTCATCTGGACTCACCCCTCTCAGTTCTGCTGCCCCAAGTGTGTTTTCCACTGACTTTCTAGATCCGCAAGATCTACAGTTGCACTGGGATTAAGCTATAGCCAATGAAAACACGACCTGCAAGTCTCTTTACAGCAGAGGTCCATTATTATACGGTTCTGATTGCAGTTAACATAAATCAAGACAGTAATGTTTGGAAGAACAAATGCTTGAAGCTAATTTCTTACTGATTTTCAAGTTTACAACAGTGAATCACTTTATGCACCTATCAGTAATACAGATCAGGGCCCTCTGAAAGCTGTATTTCACAAGTCAAGAAAGAATGATTGTACTTAGCGATTAAAAGTACCCCAAGGTAAATGTAACACAAATATTTAAGAAAGAAGTTATGACTCTGACTTTGTAATGCTTAAATGAGCAACACAACATGACTAAACTTAGAGTGAGATGTCCGTTCTCTGTATTGGCCCAGTGAGCAAATGTCTGGGGGAGGGGAGGTATCACTGCACTTCATTGTTCCTGTGGAAAGCCTGAGCCAGGTTCAGAACTAATCGTGAGGGCAAAGGCAAGTAGAAGCACTGGCTGGTTCAGTGAAATTTCATATATCTAATCTCTTAATTTGTTCAAGTTGTTTTTATATTTTGCTTTTGTGGATTTTAAAACACTTCCCCCATTCTTTAATCATGAGGGAGGAATTTAATTGCATCCAAAGGGATATTAAGTGTAACTGCAAGAAATCCACTGTAGCTATGCCAGGTAATATTGAGAACACTGAATTTTCTATAGCAATGCTCTGGATTTAATAGTTAGGTTTTAATGTGTATATCAGACAGTTATTTGTATACTCTTTTAACTTTATATAGCTTATTTTTGTGAACAGAGGGGAACACAGTGGTCTTCAAACAAGAGATTACTATAATGGAAGTAAATACCCTATTTTGCTTTGTGTTTGAGGATATTTGTTACATCATTGAATCCAGTATCTCAGCATATTAGAACAGTTTGAGGAAGTAGAAAAGTTTAATTAATAGTGTTGTACACTACAATCCTGCAAGCATCTATGCAATAGTCCCAGTGCCCTCAATAAAAGATGTTTGTAGGATGAGATCAAGTTGCAGGGGACAGTACTGACAGGACAACCATCATTTCTTAATGAATACTTTGTCTATTGAACAGCTTTGTCTGCCACTACATAACATCAGGGAAGCCAACAGAGAAGCTGCTCAGTGCAAATCCTAAACACCAGTATCAGAATGTACTGTTTGTGATCAGAAGGCATATTGCATATCTGAAACAGATAATAGCAAAAATTAAGCTCTTACCTCACAGCACACCACATGAATAATTTTTTTTTTGTTTTAAAGCCCTTAGTTGTTGTTTTCAGAATCCATTATTAATGGAGTCAGAAAAACTAACAAAAGTTCAAGTAGAATTAATATACTTTGACATTCTATGGTTGTCTCTCAGGTAATAGCTGTTAAATGTTGCCATAGATGATGGAGGCTGATAATCAAACACAAATTTGGAATTTCCTATTAGGGAATTCCTAAATTAAGATAAAAGTTTCCTGAAGAAAGGTGGTATGTTTTCTAATCTGAAAACTGATCTCATTGCATCGTTCTTTCCTCACCAATAAGTTTCAAAAATAAAGTTTTGTAGGAATGAATGAAAAAATGCCCCGAAGCTTTTGCCTACTTCTTAGAATAATGATATGTATCAAAGAAAAACTGAAAACATAAATACAGTAAGTAGCTGTTACCCACTTAGCAATCTTTATCACATTTTTCAAAAAGAAAAACACAATATAATCAAACAAATACTTTGTCAAAAAATGTTATGGAATTAACTGCAAATTTGCATCTCCAGATATAATGCAGTCTGGTTTACTGATACGACAGAATTCCATTGGCTTCAGAGAATGGATTACATCATTGATTCAGGGTTTAAACTGGTACCATATGTTTGCATCATATCAATTACAGCACTTTAAATCGTTATATATCTTCACTAGTTTTACTAGCCGAGAATTACTGTAATATGAAACTAAGTACAAGAAAACAATCTTCAGAGATTTTCACTACACACATTTGAAAGACATAATTCCTTATTCCTTCTTGCTGTGCCTACAATACTTGAGGACAATATTACATGTGGACTGTCTGCCTTAAGCTTTGATGGTATAGGATTTTTCAATAACAGTGAACACTTTCATTCAACTTTTTGCATTCCTGTTCATCATGCTATCTTGGGAGCTAATCCTCTGAGATACTAAGTGCCCTCGGCTGTTACGAGAATAAGAATTAAGGACTCTTGGTCTGATAGGAACAACTCTGAATGAAAGTTAGTGTTCTGCAGTACTGTCAGTTTATTATGTGTGATACACCAGACATCATACAACATATGTGTGGTTCGAGTTACCGTTTTTGACCCTGCCTCCTGATTAAATGAGAGGCAAGTAAATTAATTTTTAGAGGACAAATTAACCTAGAGCAACTGTACTGTCATTTTTGATGTGCATGTAAATAGAGCTTGCAACTGGCAAAGTCATCTTGCTACAAAATTACCTTATTGGCAGTGTAGAATGTTAATTAACCCATAGGAATCTATGTGCAGAAATAAACCCAAACAGTTGAGATGTCTTGTTATCAGTATGGTATAGCTTTCTGCTCTGAACGTCTATTTGAAAAAAAAATAAAAATTAAGGGATCATTTCAGTTTCTGAAGTACAAATATTCTAGTGTAGGGACTGTGTGATTACTTTTTTGTACATTTCAGAATTGTGTACTAAACCTTATATAAAATGGTTTGCTTTAGACTTTGTTCTGAAATGTGATGTTTGCCATAGTTGTATATGCCTGTTTATGGCAGAAATAGGTTTTGCTTAGACTTTTGTGTGTGCATGTTTTACATGAAAATTTTTGTACACAAATACAATACATCTTAGAAATTTAATCATGACTGTGCAGTTTGACTGCTCAGAACTGAATCTTTCTCATTAAGAGAACAATTGCAAAGGAATGCACTGGCACTAAATTTGCCATTTAATGGCTGCAGTATACTAACAGAATGCATCCTATCAAATGTGGTGTTAGTAGGTCCTTCAAAGTAATTAAGAATACCTTTTAATCAGTGTGAAAATCAAAAGTTGGTTGTTTACACATCTAAATGCAGAGAGAGCTCAGACAAGTTTTACAAGGCTCATAATAAGAGGAGTCACATCCTGTGTTCAGTAGAGAAATGGAATTTGTTACACACTTTTAGTGCCATTCAGCATCAGTTACAGCAAGGAAGTTTACTGGCAAAATTTTGTTTAACATTAAAAATAGTTAAAAGTGCATTGTCATACTCTCTGAGAATAAAATTAACTTACAGCAGTTGTTCTCTACAGAAATTTAAAGTGTTATCCAGCAATTCTTGCAGAATCAGACCTTAAAAAGCTGAGGCCACAGGTTTTAGAAATAATCACTACTTAATACTGACATTTATTTCCCAGGTATTTCTAAATTCACCAGCAGGAGTCATGTTCAGAGAAGATGGTGATCAAAACAGAAGTGTCAATATTAAACTTTTCTGTTACATAATCTCAAACATTCAGATGCCTCAAAAGTGTAGGCACTGTAATCAGAACCCAAGCACAAGCTGCTCAACTATTTTCAAGACAGAGAAAATGCAATTACAGGATACATTGAACTGGAAGGGCATTATGTAATCAAAACACAGGAAAGCTCACCGATGTAAACAATTATTATTTGGATGGCATCTTAAGTGTATTATAAACTTAAAGCAAACTCTATTAAAACTGGAAAAAAACCTTCCACTTATCTCTAGTTGAAACTCTTTGTATTGTGGTTTATGACATCACCTTTCAGTGACTTCTAGACCATACCCCAGAAAGTATTTTATGTGAGAGCCATGGAGTTGAGTTACATATAGTATATACATGGCCAATAAAGAGCATCCACTAAAACCTGAAATGATCTCAAATATTCCTTTTATACCAGTTTGCTAGGAATAAAGTGCAAACAAGAGACACCTACATCATCCTGTAGTGTCCAATACTGAATATAAAGTCTTTTTAAGTTAAAAGTGCATAAATGTATTTGTAGAAATCTAGCCAAAAAAAGCCATTCTAGCTATGAGAGCAAATTCTCAAAAAAAGCAGGGAATGGTTAATAATTATATAATCACACTATTTTTATAAAAATACACAGCTCAGATATTCAAAAGACAGCCTAAAATAAATTATAATAATATAAAAATTTAAATAGGAACCAAAGCATTGCCATTTATATTGCCAAAGGAGGCACTTTGTATTTTGAAACATAGGAAGTTAAGTCCCCAGAAGTGTTATCCATACTTTTTTAAAATTAAGGATGTAGATATTTTCAAAGCTGTTTTTGATGTTTAACAGTACAGATTTGTTTTGTTGTTTGAGAAATTTGTAGTAAGTAATAGCACAGGCTTTTTTTCCAGATAGGATTTTCCTCACAGTACTGCTTGCAGTAGAAATAACGCTAACCCTAGTAGGTGTTTCTCTTCTTATTTTCATAGTCATAATTATGTCTTAGCATCTCATTTTGTGAAAAGAAGAAGATAAACACCTGTCTCTGGGGCCCTCTTCATTTAAGCACTACTTTACTAAATGCAAATTATGGCAATCAGGGCGTCAGTTTATGTATTGCCTTTCTAGAAGAAACCATGATGCCTTTGTATTTGCTGTTTGCACCCCTAAAATCAATTCCATATGTCTGAATGCCATATGTTTTGCACATTGTACTGTATATATGTAATGCATACTGTATTTTTATATGTGTACTACATTTATCAAATATTTTGTACATAGTGGCAATATTGTAGCTACTGAGGAAATGTTTGATATTTCAGCATTTTTGCTAAGTGTCTCAAATAAAAAAGGAAAACTGTGTTCATTTGTCCATGGTTACTACTTAAAAGTAAATAATATCATTCTGACTTCTATGAGTCTGAAATATTTGGCCTGCGTTCTAAGTACCTTTCTCACAAAAAGGAGTAAGAATGAATCTGCACTTAGACAAACTCCAAAAGAATTATGGTTCATCTTCAAAATCAGAGCCAAAATCTGTAAGAACAAAGACTTCCTGAACCCTTGAAGTTTAGGTTTGGAGTTCCATTTTTTTTAGCAATTTTTTTATATAGAGTCATTTTCTCATAGAATGGCCTGGGTTGTAAAGGACCTAAAGCTCATCTTGTTCCCTGCCATGGGCAGGGGCACCTTCCACTATCCCAGGTTGCTCCAAGCCCCATCCAACCTGGCCATGGGCACTGCCAGAGATGGGGCAGCCACAGCTGCTCTGGGTGACTCACTCCAGTATCCCACACCCTCACAGTAAAGAGCTTCCTCCGAATACCCAATCTGAACCAACCCTCTTTCAGGCTAAATCCCTTCCCCCTTGTCCTCTCATTACATACCTCTTGTAATGCACTTTAATTCATGACTTTCCCAAATGCTTCCAAGGTTTTCAAGATATGTTGGGTTGTGAGATGTTTTATTTTCGATTTGCATTCTGCTCAGCTTCTAGAACACCTGAATGCATTTCTTCAGGAGAATGAGCTGTGAGCTGTTCGCACAAGCTTCTTTCAAGGATGAAGCTATTTCATTTAAATATTCAGTATTATACTTCCCCTTGTGAAGGCAGTCTTGTACTAATCACCCACCTTTTCCTCATTAAAGTCTGCTCTACACTGATGACATCAGAACTTGGCCAAATATTAAAACCCTGTAAAGTAGTAAGTAGTAATTAGGTGAGTAAAACTGAACAAATTAAAAATCACTAATAATCACTTTAAATTTCATAAAATACCTTTTCTCAACCTTTTGTCTTTTCTCTACCTTTTACCTTTTCTCTATACCTTTTACCATTGTAAAAGTTTGTAGGCTATATGTGCCACAAACATACTTTAGATATCATACACCAAACACAAATATTTCAAAACAAGTGCAGCACTTTTTGACCATTACATTTGTGCATTACAGAAATTACAGCTGGAGTATAACAGAGATAAAGCACTTGTTTCGGTGCCAGCTGGCAATCTGGGGGGTTGATTGTTTTACAATGACAAAGAATATAAACACATAACCCTCCCTCACAAGGTGTGTTCATATTACTGCTATGATGTAAACACAAAACAAGGCTTGATAAAACTTGAGATTATGCTGAGTAAATTTTTTCCATAGGCTAAACCTTGATTTTCAATAAAATCTCAATTAATTCAAACATATTCTATAAATAGCCATCAGCACATTTGTCTTTGCTCTGTCCCACATCCAATGCCATTTGCTCCTGCCTGTTGGCTTGTTGTTTATTGTACAGATGTTGCTAGAGGGACATATTTCTTCGAATATTTCTACTGTCTCAAGCAGATGTTTCTTTGATGGCAAAGAAGTCACACAGATTTCCCCACACCCCAAAGTATAGTCTGCAAGCTTACCAAGACTTTCCTAACGCAAAATCAAAGTAACAGAGCTGCTGAGAGCCAACAGCCAGGGCTTGGGCTTTTTTCCTTCAAGTGTTTATCAACAAGTAACTTCGATATAAATACTTCCCTTCATGTAAAAAAATTACCTGAAATTGAGTCTCCAGTCTTTTCTGCAAAAAAAGGACTGCAGGGCCCCTCTGCCATCTACTGCGTCATTCTTGAACCCCTCCAAGACAAGTGCTGTGGATTAGAAGTGAAAATATTGAACAGAAACATTCTTCATACAGCTAAGACAAAGTCAACACTCAAGTAACTACAACTGAGGAGCATTCCAGCTACCTCATAGCAACTCTTTATAAAAGTTGCACCAAATCTACATAAATAGAATTGTTCCCTTGTATCTCAGAAGAGTCGGGGAATGTATTGAAAGGCCTGGTTTTGCACATGAAAACAGACACCAAAGCCTCTCCTAAAGCAACACCTCCATCTCATATGTGTGAGGCTAAGCAAAGAAAGAAAAAAAACCAACTGGTGATTACTTCTCCATCCAACAAAATCCCTGACAATATCTTTTCAGCAATGGAGTCCTCTAAATAATTCCCTTTTGAAAAGCAATTTATTTAAAAGAAGCTTGTGTCAGAAGAGAACTGCTCTTAATGCATGAGGAGGATTCAGCATGGAAGAAGGCCTTTCACACAGAGCTTGACAAGGGTAAGGGCCAGCATAACAGACACTTCCAAACAGAAGTATCCAGACACCAAAAGGGCTATTACACTTTTTAAAATCAAGTTTAAATTTTTAGTTATAAAAACTATTGTTGTGATCAATCAGCTCACCATTAAACAGCACTTTGTTTAGACAGAAACTGTTTTTCCAGTCACACTGAGGAAGTTGGGCTCAGAGAGTAGACACATTTTTAAAACCAAATCAAGTATTTCCTCTTAATCTAGTTAGAAGATCTTTATGTATTAAAATCAAAGTTTTCATCTCCCCATACAGTTAAGGAAGAACTTGATCAATAGAAGTTGATTTACCATTAAATGCTATTCCTGATGTCAAGCAAATACATTTATTAAAATGTAGCATATTTGAAGATTAAACCTCACGTGAATTCCACCAACAATTCAAAGAGCTCTCTCTCTCACCACAAAACTACCTCTCAGCTCACAGGAATCCAAAAACATTAATAAACACAGATGTGAGCTGCATAGGAACTGTGCTGACAAGTTAGAACTGGCCAGTATGGCACATAAAAGAGCATATTTTGTAATATGCAAGTAGGCCAGAAATGGCATATCATCAATCAAACATGATTGATTAAAATTGAACTCCTTCCTGCTGCCAGCTTGGTTATACTAAGAGTAACTCCTTCAGCCAGGGGAGGTAAGTGGCCCTCGGAGATCACCCCTTTCATAAACATTACAGGAGTGAGAGCTGAGGTGGGGGCAGCTTCCACACCTACACACCATCACACTTTGAAGTGCTGCAGTGATTACACTGACAAGACAAAAGCAGAATACACAGTGCTATTCTCACTTCCCAGCTTTCCATAGTCTAGATGAGGGCATGTGATGGACGAGACTAGCAGATAAATTCCAGCAAGCATTCAGGTTGGCCAGGGCTTCAGTTATGCCCATAGGGACTGAAAAATCAAGTCACCTTCAGGGCAGCTTTTCCAAGGTAGCAGCAAACACGCTTAACAAGGGCTGACTATCCAGTAAAGTTAAGTTAAACACTTTTCACTGCAGATCAAGCTAATTCAAATCACTCTGTTTAAACACAGGTAGGCACAGAGTTATCACAGACAAACTAACAAATGATAACTTTTAAAGAGCTGAAATTTTTTCATAGTCAGGGCATCAAGGATGACTTTCCATGCTGAGAGTTCAAAGAACACCCCAAAAGGATACATAATATTTCCCTGCTCACTGCAGGGTGGTTCAACTAGACGACCTCTGAAGGTCTCTTCCAAGCCAATCTATTTTGGTTCTATATCAGTAACTCTGATCTCAACCTTTACAAAGGCACCTCTGTAATACATTCACATGCTTCTTCCACAAGGAAACCAAAACCAACCGAAATATAAAACTTGGGTGTCCAACAACAGTTTCATGGAGAATTTAAACAGACTTCCACAACGAACATTAAATGAAAACTAGAAGCTTTGTTTTCAGGTCGCACTTGTAAAAATCTAGGAGACCCAGTCTAGAGAATAACATATATTTTTAGTATCTTTTCTGCGTTTCACAACACTGGGGTTTTTGAGGTAACAGCTGCCAGGCAACAAGTCTGTTTAATTTACTATTTACCATTTAATTATGCAGAACGGCCGGTGTAAAGCAGCCCCTCGAGTGCCATCTCCGGGCATCGCACCCGTACAGCCCCGGGGCCGACGCGGGCAGAGGGCGCTGCCCTCAGGACGCCTCCGCAGCCGGAGGGGAGGCTCCTAGCAACTCCGAGAGTGGGAGCGAGAGCCGCAGGGAAACCGGGAGCTGCAGCTAGAGCTGGAATGAGACGCGGAGCGGCAGCCGGAGCAGCCCCGAGCTCGCCCTCCCGTTCCGCCTCCTCACGCCCCCTCACGCCCCAGGTCCGCGGGCCCCCGGCAGGTGGCAGCGCAGGCGCGCGAGGGTGGGACGTGGGCGGGCACGCGGGAGTGGCGCCAGCGATAGAAGAGCGTCAGGAGAAACCCTTAACGCAGGCGCGGTGGCCAAGTGGTAAGGCGTCGGTCTCGTAAACCGAAGATCACGGGTTCGAACCCCGTCCGTGCCTTGGCGGGTCCGCGCTGGCGGGAGCTCTTCCCCTCCTTTTTAGGAGAGGGCGGAGCCCCGGCCCGGCGGCCGCAGTCGGCACTCTCTGCGAGGCGTCCGACTCTCCCGGCACTGTGCGCGGCGGCTCTGAGCGCCGCAGAGCCGCTCCCGCCGGGCGGGGCCTGTGCAGCGCCCCGTGCGCAGGTACTGAGCCGAGGGGCTCGCAGCGGCGGCAGCGGCTCCTCCGGCCTCAACAAAGGCTCCTGGTGAATGTCCAGCCCTGTCCTGCTGCATCTCTCAGAAGCTGCAAGACCGCCCCCCTCACATCTGCAGAAACAGAAACCGTTTTATTCGTTTTTTCTTGGAGCCTAATCCTGTTTTCAAGAGGCCTTCAGATCAGCCAGAAGAGACAAAAAATTATTTGAAATGTGTAAGGCCAAGGCGATTGCTGAGGCCGAGTGGAAGTCGTGTCACATGCCTTTTCTTCACAGCACCCTTGAGGCCAGAGCTGGTGCCCACCTCAACATGGAGTCAATCATTCCTGGGAGGAACACGTGGAGCCTCTGCAGTCTTGTTTGAAGAGATGCTCTAGCTCCTTCAGACTCTTGTTTGAAGAGAGCCTTCTCCACAGGCTGCAGCTACCAAGATCATCCTGTAGTCCCCCAGCTCTCTTTCATTTGCTCACCCTCACCGTGCCACCATGTAATTAAGTATTTATTAATTTGGTTCTGTCTTCTGATTAGTAAACCATGAGGTTTCTTCATCTGTATCACTAACCACTTAGAAGGATTGTTTGCAATCTGATAAATGTGCACTTTGCATTTTCTATTTTTTAAAGGGTGTGGTTGTCACGCTCACAGGAGCTGAGCAGTGCTCCCCTTCTCCAGGTGAAACAAACCCTGGATGCTTTGGACACAGCAGATCCAGCAGGACCACAAGTGGCCAGGAGATTCAACTGGGTGACACTGATGGGACCAGTCACCAAACGCACACACACAGCTAAAGGTTGACAGCACTTAAACCCATCCTAGCAGTGTAAATAGTAACAGCATTACTAATTGAAGGAAATCTTTATTGATTCATGTTTGATATTTACTTACCATTTGAAATTTTACTGCTCACTGTGTCCACACAGTCAATTTTGTTCTCTTCCTGACAAATCTTCCTCTCATATTCTGCACCACTGCTGTCAAGAATATAAACTGTACATTTGTTGTAAGAACAGAAATAAATGTCCTTAACTACTTACACTGGAATTTGTAAACATTCTTAGATATTTTTCCTTGTGGATACAAAGGACAGTGAGATACATCCATGTCTCTGAAACTACTTTCATAGGAGGGTTGTAAAAACTAAATGCAAAAGTCAAATTCAAGGACAAAACATGTATCTGATAAATACTGCTTTCTGTTTACCGCCTCAGGGTTAAGCCTCTCAAGGAGGGTGGAGATGAGCCACCTTGCCACTGATGAGTAAAGCTTTCATAAATTCTTGCTTGTTTTTTAGAAATAGTATCTTTCTAGGACAAAGCCTGGTATGCACAAAGAGCTATGGCTGTCTCACCCTCTTAATGATGGTTTGAGGCCTGTGAGTCTGTGTTAGATGACACAGAAATCAGATAACACAGAGCCTGCTTTTCCACAGTTTGCAGACAGAACTTAGTTTTTGTTGAATAACATTGCTAAACTATTAGCATGATAACAATGTTGCTAACTAACATTTTAAGACGTCTCTTGTGGTTATTTACTTGAAATTAATTTGTAATTAGAAAACTATCTGTGCACTCACAGCCTAGGGAAAACTAGTGCAGCCCAGAAATGGTGACTCCAGCGGCATTTAAGAGGTAGAAATAATTAACACATCACATAGGTCTACTGCCACAACAGATTCATTTACCTGATGTTAGACCTTTTTTGAGTGTTGCTCCATTTGCCTTCAGCTTTCTTCTTTTTAGACAACACAATGCCGAGATTTTGAAATCTCTCCTTTGAGGCCAGGTTTTTTACACCTCTAATCATCATCCTTGCTACAATCCCCCCGATCCTCTCCAGATGCTATATATTCTCGAAGTGAGCAGCCAGCGAGGCCACACCAGTGCTGGGCAGCAGTGCTCAGAGCAGGGCATTTCCGCACAGCGGGATTCAGGAGGGACCCCGGCAGAGGCGGAATGTGCATCACACACCCAGCACAGGCGGGGCTGCCACGGCCACAGTGCCCCGAGAGGCTGTAGCTGTCACCGCTCCACACCACACGGGTCACCGCACTGAGCACTGACAGGCACTCACGGCCCTGGCCCCACACCAGCCCGTGGGATGTGAAATTTAAACCCCAAACTTCCTCTCTCGCCACGCTCTTGGCAGCACTGTAGCCCCTGCAGCCCTGGCTCCGAGGGTGCCGGCAGCTCCCTGTGCCACCCACACGCCGGGCACAGAGGTGAACCAGCGGCAGGGGAATCCCAGGGCAGAGTCTGTACTACAGTCATGTGAAATGAGTCCTCTCCTTAATCCAATTTCTATCATTGCATCATTTTAAAAAAATCCCTTACACTGTGCAGTGTTATTGGTGCAAGCAGAAGGTAAAGCAAATTTAATTTAGTTTCATATTCTTTTTTTTTTTTTTTTTTTTC
>VZTZ01021380.1:376909-412511 GCA_013400955.1 Drymodes brunneopygia | reverse complement strand
ACCTGCCGCAGGCCGCGGAGGGGACGCGCCGGGCGGGCGCCGGGCCCGCCGCGTCCCGCGGGGAAGGGGCGGTTCGCCGCCGTGCCGGCACCCTCGGAAGCTACAGGTGTCCGCTCCCCGCAGTGTCCGCTCCCTGCGGTGTCCGCTCCCCACGGTGTCCGGTCACCGGTGCCGTCCCGCTGCCTCCGCGTGGCTTCTGCGGCGACTTTCGCCAGGCACAAATAACTATAAATGCGCGTGCGGAGAGGTGTCGATACGCACCGTCTGATCAGCTCTTGTGAAAGCATGGCCAGAAAAATCTCCTAAATCATCACAGCCATAAATAAGTCAGTTAACATGTATCGTCTGTAGAAAGAGGAATTATTTAAACATTTTTACTTAGCCAGAATTTCCATCAACTTCTCTGCGTTTTGCCTTCAGTATGTATTTGGTGATTATAAAGCAGTTCATGTAGGACAGCATTCTTCAGCTCCGCATTTTGATTATCAAAAGCAGAATGAATGTAATAGTGGCTTTTCAAGGACAGTAATTAGTTTCTTTATAGTAACTGATAGCATTAACATACTTTAGCCATCCAAGTGTAAACTGTAAGGCTTTTAAACTTGGATTTAGAAGCTCTGTTGGAATTATAAAGTGAAGATTTAGAATACATGTTCCTTTTGTCCGTGAATTTCTGCTTTTCCTCTCATCTTTGGAAAAAGTTCTAACAAAACATAATCTTGAGTAGTAAGATGATGATGATGTAGAGATTAATACTTGAGACTAGCATTGTTAGTAGGAAGAGACCTATTTTCAAGGACAGTGAAAATAATTTCTAGTTTATTATACAAATAATGAATTTAGAATATTGACAGACATTTCTCTATAATGTGTCAACTTTAGTCTGAAATACAATGGAACAGATAAATAATAACTTATTACATCCTTTGAGAAGAAATCTTAGTAGTTACTTTGCGTGCTGGATCTAATAACGGTTATTCTGTGTCATTTTATAGACACTGAGAAAAGGTACTTCTTACCTGCTTTATAAATAGATCATAAAATATTAATAAAATCAATTAGTATCTGTTAGCAATTCTGCTGTCCAGAAAGTGAAGGAGGGTGTACTGCAACTGGGCTACAACGTTCTCTTTTGATTAGTCTGAAAATTACCCACTCTATAAGCAATGACTCAGTTGATTGGGCATATCTTACAAAGATACTTTACTTACAAATTGAATCTTGGAAGGCTGTGGTTCCAGAGTCGGGGTTTTGGGGGCGAGATGAGCTTATGTTTTATCCAACTGGCCCACAAAGTCCCGCTTTTGGTGGTCACTTTGTTCTGCAAAAGAAAACAGCACATTATGGCTCTTACATTGGACAGTAAACTTAGTAGTAAACTACTGCTGCACTTAGTAAAGGGCTACTATAAACTTTAAATAAATAATCATGTTCTAACTTTAATGTGGTCTTCAGCAATAAAAAGTGGATAGAAAATACAATAATTCCAAAAGTTAAACATAAAAGTTTTCTGTTGGTGGTGTTTTTCCTCTTAAAAAGCCAGCAGAAGGTGAAGAAAAAGTCACCTTTCAAAGGGTGATCATGCAATAGAGGTGAATTGGGAGAAAAGATGGTCCCTAAAAAAGACAGGCAGTTTAAACCTTGAAAATATCTTTTAAACACTGGTAGCATTTGTATTGTCAATCCCTTCCTCTTTTTATTTTGCTCACAAAGTATTCAGTTATAATATAGGTGTTGAATGAGCTGTTCCTTTTTGTGTATCTCTGTGTGTGTCGACATGTGTAGGGTCTGTATCTATGATTCAAGTTAAAGACTGCTAATTTTTGTACTGGTAAATGTTGTAGAATATATTATTGTGAGTAAGGCAGTGTAAACCTGAGCTTGGTAGAGCTGTTTATGTTCATGTTACTTTACATTTTGGTATTAATATCCTAAAGAATTCAAGTATTATTTTTACTTGAAATTTACATATCTGTACTTTCCTTGTGGGATTCTAGAAAGTGTTGAAAATGCTGGTAGATGCACTGAACTTTTTCTGGTTCCAAATATCCTGCACAGATATTCAACACGGAATGAACACATGATACTCGCACAATGTAATTTATGCAATGGTTCATATATACAGCATATTCACACAACATACATGCAGGAGCATCCTCTCAGTTGGTGTAAATGTGTCTGTCATAGTTGTGACTTTTAATGCCTGCTAATCACCTGCTTAAGCTATGCATAAACATCCAGACATTCACATTGTGGTCACATTGTCACTGCAGTCAGGTTAATTTTAAGTGTTGACCTACACAGACTGAATCAGTTTGAGTATTACAAAAAGGCCTGGAAATTCAGCTGATTTGAGACAGTGATACACTGTTAAAGCAAAGTTGTTGGTATGTGATTTATCATATGACTATATGCAGGATCTGTACATTTATGCAAATGAATATCAGGATGAATTATCAAGATTTTTCAATAGAATTCTAACATTTTGCATTTTATAGCAATATAATTGCAACACAAGTGAAATAGGATATATCCAAACCTCAGTGCAACAAATTCCTCAGTTGTTTAAGACTGAAATCTGATTTGGAGGAGCTTAGGTCAGAACTGTGGTGCTAATATGCCTTTTAGCTACTATTTTCCATGAAAAAATACTGTTCAGAAGCAGCATTTATGAAAGGTTAAATTTTCATAAGCCAATTAAGTTAAAAATTTAACTGTAGAAATTTTTTATTTTTTAATTATAATGCTTAGTTTGTGAATACATTCCAGACCTGTCCAATCTTCCTAGTTGTCAGATTTGGTTTGGTTTAATTCCTGTGGTCTCTTCTCTAGTATTCTGAGAATGTAAGGGCAGAGAATCAGAGATTAAAAAGTGGATCAATGTGAGGATCTTGCTTTAAGGGAAGAGAGAAACACTGATACCCAAACAGCAGCGAAGATCAGCTCTGCTCTGCTGAAATACCACAGTTGCTTCTTACCAACTGTTACTTTAAAGCTCTTAAATGAAAATGTAATTTTGTACAGCTACTTCCAGTTAGATGTGCTTTATGTATCACACTTTGTTAATCAGCTATTTTTAGATTATTTTTTAAAATAGATCCTCTCTGACTACTGAGTATATATAAATTCACTTGGATTCCTTCTAGAACCAATAACCTAGCTATAGAATTAACACACTATTTAAATGATTAATGAGTAATGGTAAAGAACAGTGTCACGCTTCTGTAGGCCTTCCTCATACAATATTTTTATTCATATTTTTTTGCCATTAATAAGCTAACAGAAAGAGCTCCTCTTTGTCTCTGGTGTGCATTAGAACAGACAATTTTCTGCTGCTGTAGATATCATGAATATATTTTAAACTTTAAAGTATGTTCATTTTGTATATGTTACTTAAATTAGTGATGATTAGACAAAACAGTGATAGATTTCCTAAACATCTGTGTTATAAAAATTTGATCTCTTTCCCTCACACTGGTTTTCCCAGCAGGTTTGCGTGCAGCTCAGGGTGCTGGCCTCAGAGCTGAGACTCCTGAAGTGCACTGTGTATCCAGAAATCAATAATTAAATACCTGGGATCAGTCTATCTTGCTATTTGATATGAAAAAAGAAATTTACAGAAGATAAAAAGTAGATGGCATGTTTGTAATAAAAATTAATTTTTCTTCAGATAAAAAAGTCCTTAATTATTCAAAAGATAATATTTAGAAATATCAACCCCAATTGTGTGTTGTATTTATAATTTATAAAATTTGAAATCCTTCTAGCTATCATTCTATTTAGAATAAATTTAAAACTACATTTTTGGAATTACTTTTCTGCATTTATAAGCAAACCTTTAAAAAAACAGCTTACAACACACTGAATCAGTAGAGGATTATCAAATGGCCTAATCTGTTTACTTTTGAAATTTTATTGAAAGCAGTGAAAAGATCAGGATCTCCACCAGAATCCTGTGGCATGGTTTGGAGATTGATCTGGGGCCTGCATTTTCTGAAGCAAGGCCTCAGCCTTTGACACCTCCTGACCCTATGTTGCAACAGAAAAGTTTTGTGACTCCCCTCTGATCTAGCCACAGAAAAAGAGAGAGAGAGGTAATGACCCCGAGTTTGGAAACTCATGACCTGGAACAACTAAAAATTTTGCCTTACTAAAGGCTACAGAATCAGTTGTCCTTTCCTAGGAAGCTATCCAGAGTTTTTCCAGGGCAAGAACACAGACACCCAAGGTCTGATTTTTAAACTGTGCCTTGTTCTTCGCTCCCTGTTGCAGTGTTACACACCAGCATTGCTTCCCTGTGGAAATCCTGCACCTCATGCCACAGGAAGAGTCTATGAAAACACAAACCAGTATGTTCGGGCATATTTTTAAAAGTCATCACTCAAAGATCATTTTACCTGCCTCGGAAATTGTATTTAGAAGCCTATGAAGCAGAAACAAAACAAAGAAGTGGATTTTTAAAAATGGGTTTAAGAGAGTAGGGGAAAAACACTGCTATCACCTGGAAGCTGCACCTGTAGGGGAAGACATGGTAGTAGAGTGGTTCAGACCACGTGGCTTGAGACTATGAAGCTTCTGGTGAAATTAATAAATTTAGAGCATCATTTGCCCAGTTCACAGTGCACGAGTTAATAACTACACTAAGCTCTTACTGCAATGCCATATGCTTTTCTCAGTCAAACAGTACAAACGTGGGGAATTTCGTAAAGGTATAAACATGGAAAAAACCCCCAAAGAATCGGGGGGTTTTGCCTGTTGTCAAAATGCCCACAGAGTTCCTGTTTATAAGCTCTGGGTGCAAGGGCAGTAATTCTGTATTCAAGTGTGAATGGGCAGGCCTTATTCAGCTTGTGAATTTTTTTCAGGACCTTTCCTACAACACCTACAGAGTAAATAAAGATAATACCAACAGAAATAAAGCCCCATGCATTACTGAGGTAACTGGCTTTGTGAGGTAGCTCACGGGATTACCAGTTAGCAGTTGGTTTCAGAAGGTTACCCTGATCCCTAACTCGGTGTTGGATATAAGACTCTTTAATGACCAACATCTTTTTTAATATTGGAGTCGTAATTCTCTAGACAGGCTCCAGAGTTTTTTTTCTTTTCCTGTTTGGAGCATACCTGCTCCTAGCTGAGCTCAAAAGAAGTCTTAAAAATTTGAGTCCTATCTGATTTCCTAATATAATGAATACTTACATTGTTGATATACATGAAAAACTTTCAGACAAAACTACTTTGATCTTTTCAGTTAATACTGTTAATTTTAATTTAGCTGTTAGTGTGGGAGATTACAATCTGATAGTATGAAGTAGTATTGATATATTTTTGCTATTTGAAGTAGCTTCAGTCCAAATCATTTTACTGCAATCATGGCCTTTCTATATGAACCAATATAAAATAGTATCTAGACACTAACTTTTGAAGTAAAGCTTTTCATTTTTAGGTCAGGACAAGAATTAAAACAAAACACACACCCACCCCCCAAAAATATAAAATGTGTTCTGCCATCTACAACAAGGCACATATCAAGGGTTGTAGGACAAGGTGAGAAAAATCATTTCAGGGTGTTTCAGGACTGGCCCACATGCATCAAGAAAAATAAGTGAATGCAGTAATAGTACTGAAAGGGCATTTCTAGTTATACATTGCTGCTGTTTCTATTATATGGTCAGCAAAATCTAAATTTTTGTTTTGTTTTGCTGCTGTTTGTATTAAAGCTTTCTTTTGTAATCAAAGGCCTATTTCAAATCACACAAAGCACACACACCTCTGGCAGTAGGTGCCTGGATGCTGCTCCAAGTCAGAAATTTCTCTGAAATTCACTGCACCTACATCCATAAGAAATGCAAATGAGATCATGTTAAAATTTCTGGAACCTGAGAAGAAAATTGAGTTAATTTTTCATATTTTAGTACAAAGGACAAATGTATTACACAGAACATAATATTAGATAACTTGAGGAAGTGAGCATTGCTTTTTTTTTCAACAATATTATTATATTTTATGCTTTGTGCTACAAGAATCTGTGAAGAATATGCCTGTTAGGTGCTATTAGGGGACTATTCTAAAAGAGTAACTTCTCATTGAGCATGCCAATTGAATGAGTGTAACTTAAAGTTCAAACGTGCTACCTGTTTTACTAAGGATATTTATAAATATGGTTAATTCAGCCTACTAAATTGGGATTCCGCTTTGTATTTGTCTGTTACTGGTCCTTCTGTATGTATGGAAAACTGCCCAGACAGTTCATTAGAAAATATTTCAAAATTCTTAAAATTAAAGATGTTCTATAATTCTGTTATGTATAATTTTTTTCCATAGACTTCCATAGACTAATGTTCGCTCTGTCACTGAAGTATCCTTAAAAATGAGAAATGCAGGTCAACAGCAATGATGATTATCCTGAGTTCTTGTTTAGTTTTGTTTTGTTTTTCTCTCTTGGAGAGCTGAAAGAAGAAAAATTGTCCTGTACTGTCTGAGCTTCATGTAAAATGTTTTTTGCTTCCCAATACTAAATAGCATTTCTGAGATAGCTGCCTCAGAATTAACTTTATTGCATGGACAGAACCATTTTATACACCCAGAGCAAGTGAATTAGAGGGTCCTTGAAAAACTACAGTTTTCCTGTGCAGAAAATGATGAAATCCTGAGGTATTGTTGGAAAGTTGTTCTAACTTAAAAATCTTTTCTTTTTAGTTTCATTCTTGATGTTCCACAGCATTCAGCACTTCCTGCATGGCTCTTAACCGCAGGGAAAATGAGGGACTTTTGGGGGCAGATGTGTTTCCATTACACTATCATAATGCCCCTAAAAATCCTTATTGCTCTTGCAGTATTCTTCTGTGTTGCTGGGCCTGATGAGAGCTACTTGAAGACCTAGCCTATAAATACAGCTTTTCTCTAAAAACACTTTAAAAACACCACTGAGTTTTATTTTGTTTGTCTTATATTATTTTTAGTTGTGTTTACTGTTGCTTAAAATATAAATGGCAAGATACGCAACCACCTGTTGGTAAATAAATGTCATAAGTCATAAATCCAAGGGACATGCTGATAACTGCATGGGATTATGAAGAGGGATCTGTTTTGGCTTAAGAGTGAGAGCTTCATTTTTTTGGTACAATTAACTTGTTTTTTACATTAGAATTTAGCATTCATGTCTCTGAAAATATGACAGATATTTTGCAAGCTAACTTGAATGATTGTCGCAGTGAGCCTCACTTAGAATATTTACTGCTTTTGGAAACACATATCAGGCCATTTATCAAATGCATAGATCTGTCCAGTACATTTATGTAAATTAAATGCACCAAAACATTCAAGTCATGGTTTTATACACTCTCAAAATAAAATTATGATTAAACCTGAAGAAGACATTGTGGGTTGTCAGGTGTTCTGTGCTTACTCATCTCTGAAGGTCTTTGTGTGGCTGTACCACTTGTGTGGGCTGAGGCTTCTGAGGAGCGCAGGATGGCGCAGTCCATTGGGAATGCTCTATGGCTCCTCCCATGATGGGAGAGATGGCCAGGGATCTCCCAGGCACTGTTTGTTCCTGCTAGGTGGCAGGTTCCCCTGGAGCCTGCAGCCTACCAGTTCTGGGAGGAGAAGGCAGAACATACACATGTAAACATGGTTTGTTGTTGTCTTGGTCTTGCAGAGCAATACATCATCAGTTTGACATGTGCAATGCTGGTAACATTTATTTCAGTAGCTGAGTGTGGGACACACACAGTTCTGTCACTGCTTTGTGGTAAATGTACTCTTGACTTCACTGACTTGCTTAACAGGAATTATAGATGGTATTGCATGGTCCCTCTGACAGTGTCTACTAATATCTTTAAACAGCCTTCAAAATATTTGGTGACATAGGAAAGAAACTAACTGGATGGATTCACCAGACTACTTTAATATAAAAGTTTAATCTCCAGGGAGATGTTTTTCTTCATTCTGCTATAGGAACGTGTCTCAATTTTCATGCAGCAAAATCTCACAGGTCAAGTCACGTCCTATAGGTCACAAAGCAGGCTTGGTGATATGACTGAGGCTCAGAACTTTTGCTGCCCAGAGAAATACTACAATAACAAGAAAATTCCTTTCTAGAAGGACAGAATGAGCAGTGTTGAACAATGTTGTACTCACAGGTCAGAACACGCTGGCATATGTCCTTCAACACAGAACACTGAGACATTCAACAGCATTTCAAATTAATGTATAGACAGAGAAAACAGTCATTACATTAATTTGAAATTTTCATATCAGTATTTCAGTGTTCGTATTTGGACTACTGATCACAAGATGATCCCTGGTTCCTTCTGACATAAATGGAAGATATAACTCAGTCTGGCTTGAGGCTTATCCAGCGTTTATAATCACAGTTACTTACAAGGCATGAAACTAATTGAAATATATGTTTTTATTCTAAACATGCCAAGGTGTTCAGCATTCTTTTTATTTCCAAGTGATGCTCCTAGGTAAAGACTTTGCATCTAAATGAAAATGTTTTTTAAAAAAGCGCACAACAGCAAATATTCTCTGGAGTTCTCCAGTGTTAAGGACCAGTGAAGGGAGCACTCCCTGAACTACAAATTGTACCACCTTTATATAGAAGGCTTAATATGAACAGAGTGGAGAATTTTGTGAACGCCTTTCGGAGGCTACGCTAGTCACAATACTATAATGGATTTGAGCATAAAAACTGATCTTATTTTCTATTTGTCCTACGTTACCATCTTATCTTACATGCAGTCTTTCAAGGGTATCTAAATTATTTTTTTTCCTAGCATAAGCAATCATTCATATAATTTCTTGCATGAATAACTTGTTGATTGAACACCTGATTCTTGCATATATACCTACTTATATACATATAAGTTGTAGCAAAAGTTAGATTCTTTCTGAATATGTGCTCTGTAAATATGTAAAAATGTATTGGTCATATGATGCTACTTTTAAGAAAAATATATGCTTAGACCAAGAAATCCTGAGATTAAATTCAAGGAACAGCGTCAAAACAAGTAACATGATATTCCAGTCCCTTTCACATCTAATAGGAAACACCTGATATTCAATTGTCTTTTTTTTTTACATATTTTTATCGCTGAAAAATAAGAATTAGAAAATGCAAGTCAAGGACACAGTTTGAGATGTATATGTAAACTTCTGAATTCAAATACTTGCTTCAAATTGTTGAAGTATTTAAATTATTTTGGTATGAAATAGTATGTCACAAAAATCTTTGGATCTGATATAGCCCCAGAGGAAGGACTGCAAAACTCATCTGTAAAACTGTCCTCTGTCTTTGGGAATAGGCTGTGAGTAGGTTTCAATATCAAACATTTCGTAAAAGATAATTTTTTTCCTCTGGTTGTTTTCTTAAACATGAGCGATGTACAGATTTCTATTAGCCTCTTCTAAGGGGTTTTGGTTTCTTTTAATTATAGGGTCAAGGATATTAACAAGAACCAATAAATTGCTCTAAAAGTTAGAACAGTAGCAAGTAGGTAATTTTTTAAGTAGAATTTCCACAATGGAAAAGATACTAAATATTTTTTATGTGCCAAGAAATGAGTAATATGAGAATGCTTTGATTCTTTTACAAAATGGAAAAGAATTAATAACATTTTAGTTTTTTATTATATATAAAATTCTTGTGATCACCAGAAATCTTATAATAGATATACAAAAATAGAAGAAAAGATGTGCAGTTATTCAATAGGCTGAATAAGAGACACTCATCTCATTTTTGTATTGAATAAGCCCATTTTTGTCTCAAGTTTTGAACACTGCCTCAACTGTATGTACACTATTTTAAATGTTATTCAGAATACAGAACTTGTTTGATCCATTTTGATAGTGTTTGTTTATTTATTTATTTGCTATGTTATTTCACTTCCAATGTGTTAGATCCAGTTTCTTACTGTATTAAGAGAGTGTCAGTTCTGCTCCAGCCCATCCTGAGGGGTCCCTGTGCAGCTCCTGTGCTGTCACATGTGGAGAGGGGACTCCAGAGCCAGGCTTCGAGCACAGGCAGCAGCACTGGGCTATGGCACAAGGAGGCTGCTCAGGAAAGCTCAGATTAAGCCACCTAATCCTACAGTGGGCTGGAGAGAGAGGTGGGAGAGGAACAGCTATAGCAAAGGGAGCAGCAACTGCAAGAGAGAAACCAGATGCTATAAATGAGTCTACAGAAAAAAGCAGCAGAATGTGGCCAGAAGTAAAGGGGAAGGAAGGATTCATCATAGTCTGCAATGGAGCTTTTCATTGAATGCTTAGTTGTGAGAGCAGAAGTGCATACAAAAATAAATTCCATCAATGAAATGTCACCACTATGTTTCTCAATTTCATTAAACTGTTTCAGATTTTGTTAATTTGTTGCCATTTTCAGCTGATTAAAGATGTGTAAATGGTTTTATTTTTTCCTTAAATTTTAATGTATACAAAAAATTTATTCCCTATTTAAATCATTAGTGCCAAGAATCTGACTGAAGTGGATCTTTATTATTGTATTATCAACAAGTGCAAATGTCAGCTTTGAAGTCCATGGCTGACAAAATTTCAGCTATAGCTGGAAGAAAATTGTGTGCATACACTGTAGCAATACAAGGAGTCAATGAAAGTGAATAAAAATCATTAAAAGAAATCACGTATTTTATAATCAGACTTTCATCAAGATATGACCTATTTGATACTTAAATTAAAGTAGAAGCTGAAATACTTGGGGATGATTAATTTATTCAGTAGTTAGACTTAACAGGTGAGATTATTCAATAAATTATCAACTGGGAAGCATGGATTCTTGAACAATTTTGTTGTTGTTGTTGACTACTGGGGCTTGGGCTGGGTTTTTTTTTAAAGAAAAGCCACTTCAAAAATTTCCTTACTTTTTCAATGACAAGTTGTATTTTGCATACTCCTTTAAAAGCAAAATCTACAGCCTTGCTATGACTGCTGTCTGAGACTTTTGGAGATCTCAGCTGTGAGAACAGCATAAATACCAAACAAGATTGCAGCAGGTTAATTTTGATTCAGAGGAAGCAATAAGATATACCTATATGAAGCCAGAGAATCTGTGCTAGTCATTTTTGGAGTGCTGAACTAATCCATAACAAAATTATCCCATGACTGCAGTTGCCAATAGGGAGATCTGAGTGAGCCCACAAGATCCCCACACTGTAGTCTGAATTAAAATAGACTTTGTGATATAATCTGGGCTCATATTCAAATAATCTAGATTTATTACCTTGATAACACCTATAAAATCATCTTATCTTATAGATTTATTGTAACTTGTAGCAGAATGTCACCATTTTATTCTTTTAAGACTCAGGGTCTTAAAACCAAAAAGGAAACAAGCCCCTTCTTAGGAAAAATTTGAAGTGAAAGCTCTGGAGTTCTGGTTCCAATCTGAGCATCAGGAGATGAATGTTGCAGAAGGAGGTTCTGGATTCAAGGTCTAGGCCTTGATTTGCCCTCTGGCCAGTAAGAGGGAGGTGCCAAATACCCTGAGCAGAACCCAAGTGAAGTCAGGTGGTGCATGTGCCAGCACTTCATCTGTCAGAGAGAGCAGTATAGCTGCCACTAATTTCAGAATGTGTTTTGATCTGTAATAGTCAGCTCTGGCCTTAAACATATCTTTCTGAACCAGCTCCATTTCTGTCTTCTCCTTTCCATTTTATCCAGTTAATAAACAGAAAGTTCCAAGAAGTCAAAAAACCCACCCAAAACGGGAGGTAACTCCTCCTGCCAGGAGGTAAAGACGGAGCCACAGCTGCAATCTCCTGATAACACCCCTTGCAAACATCCCGGAGGGGGCTGTGTGAGTGGAAAAATGACACCAATCAGGCAGCTCAAGCCTCTGGATTTTCGTGTAAAGCAGGACCCGGCCGTGCCTGCAGTGTGGAGGCAGTGTCCTAAAGGCCACCTTTGCCGGGCTGTCACACCACGGCCGTGCCCGAGGGACGGTGGCGGGGCTGGGGCCGTGCCCGGCAGCCCCCGGCGCCCGGCGGAGCCTGCGGGTCCCCAGTCCCTCCTACAGGGCCGGCCTTGCCTCTGTCCTTTGTGCTGCAGCTGCGGCTGCTCAGCAAGCACCGCACTCTGCACTTTTATTGTTGCTGGTTTATGGTTTCACTGACTGTTTCTCAGATGTCACCCACAAGATAGCAAGAGATGGTGAACTGCTGCATCTTGAGTTTCAGCTCACCCAACTCCCTAAGAGAATTTCCTTTATCACTGTTAATAATGGAACTGAAAACCTGCCTACAACTCTGGTTGCAAGCAAAAGTGTCAAGCTTTGACAACACAGTTTTAACTGATTTTACTATGAATCAATACAAGCAGTGCAGTACCCTTAAACAGCAAATCCACAGAATATATTACAATTCCTGTAGTAGCAAGTTTATCTCATTGCACAAAAAATTTAAACATTTCTAATGAAGCACAATATTGGGTGCTTTTCGTCTTTTTACAGAGAACAGAAAAATGTATTTTCCTATTCTGCCTACAGAACACTTGAAAATAATTCAGTACTTTATGCTAACACACCAGACTATGGCAGTGTTACAGTAGAAACATGGAGTTTTAAACATATTTGGGAGACAGGAACTTTTTTTCTGTTCTGTATGATGATTCTGCATCTCCCAGTCCTGATATATGCGTTTAACACTCAGGCTTGAAAGAACAAATAATAAATTCAAAGTGCTGTACCTTATTTTGGAATATTTTTAAATTGTAAGTAATTATTGCCAATCTTTAGCATCAGGAATACAGAAAAATTTGGGATGAGAAAAGGCATGGGAACAAAAAACAGAAGAGTAAAGCAAAGTCTCTAGACCTCAGGCCACTTGCCAGCTACTTCTTACATCAACTTTCAGTTCTGCCGCTTGCTTTGACTGTAGCAAAAAGATAAACATTTTCTTGTTGCAAGTTAACAAACACTACCATGCGTGACAAGTTGATAAGGGGTATTAAGAATTATATCAGGAGTTTATTAGTTCATTTGAGCAAGAGATAAACATGGTAGAAAGTTCTAATGTGCTGCTGAAAAATGAAAAATAACTGGTCAATGCCAAAAACAGTTCTGCTGAAAAAGAGTTTCTATTCCTAGTGACTGGAGCTTTCATTGCTATAGCCAATTTTTCCTTCTATTTGTAGTAAATTACTCAATGTGTCTACCTCCTTTGTAAACTTCCACCACTGCTCTGTGGTACAGATATAACAGTCTAAATCTACACTCATAAGGAACTCTGTTAAAGTCATGGCACAACAGGCAAAATTTGGTTTAATGATTTAGTAATTTCTGCTCAGTGTCTTTTCACATTAAGTGTAGATGTTGAGATCTTGTTTTCATGTTTTTATCTGTCGTAGTTATTGAAAACTAAGTACGGTGTATTTAAATGTCCCTTGATTTAGCACTTGCCTAATTAAATTCTTGCCTGATTGTTTTTCTGAGGTAGGCTTCATGCCTTACAACAAATTGATAGAGTTTGACTCTTGATATTGTCACCAAATCTGTATTTGAACTAAGATCTGCCAAAACAAATATTAAAATCCTGCCATACATCCCAAATGTCACTTTTAGTTTCTTTTTTGTAAGACTATGCAGTACAATATAAACAAGGAGAAACAAAGAGATAAGACAGTGATGTAGGATCAGAGCTTTCTGGCAAAACTTGGATGTGGGTTTTGATGATAAAAACTTAAGGGAAAAGGTCTTTCTAGAGGAAGAGACCTATATCCTACACCATAATGACCTTTTTGCATAATTTATTTTATTGAACAATTATTTTAGAAAATTGTTGATGTTTTTTCCTTACAAAAGTAACCATACTACTCTATAGTCCCTTTCCCCCACTAAGACAGGCTTTAAGGCACCGTTGACATTTGTGGTATGACAATTTTTATGACTCTAGAGAAATAATAATAACACATTTAGGAGACAATTCTGACATTTTGTCTGGCAAATGTTGTTACACTCTGCCAAAGGGATAAGAACTTATTTAAATATCCTGTCTCACAATATGGGGTAAAAGGGACAAGAAAATTAGGATAAGGCCAAATGTACACTTTAGCAAGATGTGATCAGTGATCAGTCAGGTAATATTTTCAGTTATTTGCAAGACTTCAATGATTCCCAGATGACTGAAGTAGGGCAAGGGTAAGGACTAGGAACTTCTGGATTTGATGGTTGCTTGGCACTGTGGAATGTAGGTACCTTTGCCCATTGCATGAGAATTGTGTCCTTTGCCTTGGCTTCCCACTGGGAGCTCACGACTGAGCACACTGACAGTCTTTCCTTCCTCCTTTGTTGAGGGCACAGTCATGGGAGATGCATGTGCAGGATGTTCATGGAAAAGAATGAAAAGTTTTACTCTTGGAGCAACTGAATGCTCATGAGAGAGTGTCACACATATGAATATCTAGTGGAAGTAAACACACTCCTGTTTGTTTTGAAGGAGAAAGAGCAAGGGCTTTTTTCCCCTCTGTATTCTCAGACACTGAATCACATTCTGCAACAAGGCAGAAATTTTTTGTGTGCAGATGCTTGGGTTCCTTGAAAATACTAACAGTTTTCCTGGTAGCATATTTATTCACCATATTAATATTAGTCAACTAGGGTTTACTATTTTTTAAATTGAATTAATCGGAGGCTAAGAGCACAGAAGTATTGCTATTGGCATGCTAGATATTTTCAATTGATTAAATAAGTTCAACAATTTGATAAATTATTTTTCAATCAGTTATTTTTTAAATTCCCGTATTTAGTTGCTTATTCTGTCTTCTTCTTCTGATTCTCCAATCTAGAATATTAAAACTTAGACAACAGACCAGACAGTGACAGGTACAGGTGTGGGATATGGCTTTCATAAAACAGGACACTAAATTAGAGGTCTCTTGATACAGGAGACAGTTCCACTATTGAGCAACTGGTGCTAAGAGCAGCTCTAAAAGATTCAGAATGTGAGCAATCTGGGAAGATGCTCTATAGGGTGTACATTTCAATTTAAGTCTTTTGTGAAGTTAAAAGCTTCTTGCAGTGCAATGAAATTCCTCCAAAGTGTGGGGTATGTAACAGCAGCCAACCTTTGTATTGTGGTAATCAGCAGAAATCTGTGTTGTCATAGTCTCTATTGTGATAATCAGCAGGTAACTCATCTTACGAAACTACTGTACCTTGCCTCTGGCATGAAGAAAGCAAGATACTAATGGATCATTATGGGAATTTATCCAGGCCTGCATCATAAAAAGTAACCTATGAGAATGCAGGAACAAGGAGAAATGTCCCAGATGAGCTGACTGGCTGCCTACAGAAGCATCACGCTGCTTAAAAAATCAACTGTCCTTCAACTTCACCAACAACAGCTGAGGGTATTTCCTAAGATGAATAGATCACATGTGGCAAGCACAGCAAACAGACAGGTAGCATTTGTCTTCTGAGGTTTAAGAATATTTTGGTCAGTTTGTGCTGCAAGGGACTAATAAAAAATAAAGTAGAAGAGAATATTGTTTGATAACATTTGTCTTATATTGGGTCTGACAGATTTAAATGTTTGGGGTAGAATAAAGCTCATGTATCATAAAAGATCACTGATCTAGCACTTTAGACTCATTTTCCTGCCAAAAGCAGATTTTTTTTACTTTTTAAATCGGGTTCTATTAGGTTAGGTTGGGTCTCACACATTGTTGCAAAAGTAATCTACAAAGGCACTTCCAGAGCCCCTTCATTTTAAACAATAGGCTAGCAGCACTGTTGTTTCTGGAGTACTGTTATTTTTGGTCCCATATTGGGACCAGGCTTTGATTCTGAAACTCCTCATTTCAGAATGTGTTGTAGGGAATTCTGTTTATTTGGAGGTGGAGAAACTGTTCTGAATTAACGGCTCTGAGGTGGTGCACCAGGAGCACTGCACAGGAATTCATCCCAACAAGCTCTGGTGTTTATGTCTGCTCAGATAATGCATCTAGTCTGCTCTTACATCATGTATTCCAGTAGTGATTAGAATTACATAGAGTTCCTTCTGAATTTTAAAAATATAGTATGAATTAAGAATCCTCACAGATTTTCATGAAACAGACATAAATCTTGCAAGGCAATAAACCTTTGATGCAAAGGTGCTATTTAGTTGTACTTGTAGCCTTACTCACCCCATACAAATCCAAATATAATTTGGTCCTCTACATTAAAAACTGTACATTTCCATATTGAAATTGTTTTAATAAGAGACATGTTAGTTAGGCATTGATAAACACATATTATGTCCCTGAGTAATAATTCAGTCTTTATTACTGTAGTAAAAGAGCTCCAAGACACAAGAATGTTATAGCAAAGAGAGGGATCTTCCCAAATCTCTGCAACCAAAGTACTGTCAGCATCATTCTCTAAGTATGTGCTGCTTCAGTATGTGGTTTTTAATCATTAAAAAGTGTAGTCTTTTGTAACTTGAAGATAAGGACTTTAATGAGAATTTTTGTGAATGTATTACTTTCCTGTTAAAATACTTGGAACGCTTTGTTAATCCTAGTAAAACAGCAAATGGAATGTAAAGATGAATGGAATTGAAAGAATATAGTCCTCCTCTATGAAAAAAAAATACAGAGCTGAATGGTAAGTTCTTTACAGAGTATAAACTGAGGAGAGTATTAGAAAGAATTCCTACAGAGCATGACTAGTTTAGTTCTTAGTGAAGTAACAAATTTTAAAAATTTAATAAATCTTTATTAAATAATTTTTGATAATATGGGAAGTACCTTATCTGTACTCCTACAAATGAAATATTAATTTCTACTTAATTTTTAGATTTACAGCCATATTGATTGTTTTTAGCCAAGGTCTAAATGTAAGTGATTAAAATAATGAACAAATATTTCAGAATGCAGGAAATGTATTGTATGTGGTTCTGCCTCACAGCAACAAACGATCATTTAAGGAGCAAGACCTAAGCAGTACCTATTTAGATATATATAGCTACATATACACACATGGTTTGTTTTAGTAGATGCATAGGAAATACCCCTTTTCTATAAAACCCTCATTTTAATGTTTGTAGGGTGACTTAACAGCTTAACCCCCCCTAAAGATGGTGTCTGGTTTTGTAGGTAAATCCAGATTCAGAGTAGAATCTTTCAAATCTCAGCAAATTCCTCTTTGAGTCCTACCTGCCTTAGATGCTTATCATGTGAGAGGATGAATAACTCTTTGACAGTACCATTACTCTTCACTGATAAACAGTCTTCTTGTTCATCATGGTCCCTAGATTTTTTGACACACAAAGTAAGGGGGGATTAATTATCCTTAGGGGATTAAAAGATGAAAAATCAGCACATTATTTTTTTTACATATAAGATCAGAAGAAATCATGAAAAAAAGGAGTATTCTAATATGGTCTCATTGTGGCTGCCTATTCTATTTATGACACCACTGTATGAACTGCACAAATCTATTCCTGCAACCTACAGATACTCTAAATGACAAAATAAAATTGAGCATGAATATAGAAAACATCATGCATTTATCATGCAGAAATAATTTCCACCTATAAACACATCCTAAATTGTACTAGACAAGACTAATATCACATAAAAAATAAAGCAACTAGACATTTGACTCATAAGAAGAAACGTGGTCAAATTACTGGCAGTAAGATTTTTATGTCATTACTATCACATTGATAAAACTTTCTACAGTAGAAAAGTATACACAAAACACTATGTTGTAAAAATCCCTGTGGTGTAAGTTACAATGAAACTATTGAATTTCTTTAATTAGAGAATCCCTACTGAAAATCAAGAACAGCAGAAATAGGTATCTCTATTACCTGACATCTCTACAAGACTTTGAAATCAGAAACTGATCTGTACAACTGTAAGTTTAGCATGCCTTCAAATAAATAGATTTGTAGGAGACCATTTTGCTTCTAATGAAATAAAGCAAAATGTTCTTTTGACAGAACATTTTATTATGAGTCCCTATTTCTATATTTCACCCTAAAAATCACTTTTATAAATCATGAGTGTCACATAGATCAATGTGAATTAGAAACCAAATCCCAATCTATGAAAAGAGTCTTGATTTGAATAGGCTGTTTTGCTTTTAAATCAACTGGAAACGCAGACCAAATTCCCTTTAACACATTCAGTGTGCCTGAGCTGATTTTGGTTTCATTTCAACACAGCAAATAGTACTGGTGACAGGCAATAACACGAAACTCGAGAGATTTTGGCTGTGATTCTTGCAGAATCTGGAGAATTAGTAAGTCTGAAGTATGTGAAACGACTACAAAAATGAAGGAATTATCCATGCTAACCTTTTCAAACCTATATATTTACCAAAGGGAAAAGTTTCTGCTATATTCATAAAACTGAAATCCCAATTCGTACAACTGTGCTGAACAGGCAGGTTCCTTCTCCTATTAAATGCAGAGTGATTAAACATTGGAGGCTGTAAATACTGGTTGATAAAAATGGCTGGTGCCTGTCCCAGAGGAGGTTCTCTCTGGAACACAGACTCTGATAGCAGGATTAACACACTGACTAAATAAGGATGATGACCTTCTAGATATTACTACTGGCAATTTCTTTGTACTCAGTCCTCTGGAATATTCCTGTTGGTTTAGGAGGAGAGGGCACAACAAATTAACCATAAATCCTACGCTTAACTCCACATTTAAACAGGCTCCTTTGCTGCAGCGGGAGTTGCCACTGTCATGAGAATTTGTGTGTGTGAGGGTGAAGTGTCCCACAGCTGTGTATCTGTACATCCCTTCACAACAAACACTGCCTGGGCCGAGCTGGGGCCTCAGGCAAGAAGGAGACTGCTTGACTTTGTTATAGAAAAGTATCTTGCTGGATAACTAGAAAATTATTTTTGCATTATTCCACTAGTTGGACCAAATAAAGGGCTGTTGTGATGTTATCCCAGAGACACACATCAGGTACTTGCTTTGAGCTGCAGAACACTATCAAATGAGTAGCATAATCCAGAAATCATCTAGGAAAACTGCATTTTATCCTTAAAACTAATGTTCAGAAGTCTTGCTTGTAGGTGTTATTTCAGACATTGCACAACAAAGAATTGATTCCATGTTTTAATTATACAAATATACATTTTCACTGAATATTTACACTCTTCATACACACCCATTATTAATGTAACTCTTACTCCCTGTCATGGAATGGATTTTTACCTGTAACATAAGGTTTATCCTTAAAGCAACAGCTTGACTAGAGTTAATAATGTAAAAAGTAAAAGCATTTTCAGTGCAGCCACCTTAAACAGTGTCCAACATGAATCACCAGTGGTTAGTGACAGAAAACAACTTGGTTAGAGTTTGCTGTAAGGTCTTTTAATTCTTGGATTGAAGTCATCTAGCAAAATCTTCACTAGCTTGAATTAATTGTGATAACCAGTTGTGCACCAAAACAAAGAAGTACACATACGCAGATCCATGAGAACCCCTCAATTCTTTACCAGTGTGGAATTGCTGGTAGAAAATTGCAATAGAAAATCTTTTAAGGATTTACTGAAAAAGGCAAACTCTGTTTGTCTGTTCTAAAATGAATTAGTTTAGTTAAAATGTGTAGGAGAAGCCTTCATGGTACTCTCTGCACTCAACTTAACTGCAGCCAATACTATTAATCCTCTAATGTCATAAACACTGTAGGAAAGACATGCTAATAAAAAAGACAGCACTGACACCATTTATCATGTGTAGGAGTATATAAATGCAGCAGAAATCTCTCTCAATTTTAGAAGAAAATCAGCTTTAAAACAATTTTCTGAAAGACTTTACTATAATTTCACGGTGAAAAATGTTTATACTCTGAAAATAAAAGTCTTTAAATAACCACATGACTCTAGTTATCATTGTTATATCTATGTAAGCTTTTAATGAAAGACTTATAGATGGGTTATTAGTGTTTCTGCAAACTGTTCTGTTCAGTAATGAAATTTGTTCTGTTTGAAAAAATGCATTTCAGACTAATGTTAGAGTTTTGTAAACCTGGATTGGTTTGATATCTAAAAATGGCTTATTGTTGGGAAGAATGGATATCTCCTAATTAAGACACATTGCAATGAGACTGTTTAGATTAACAACTGCTAACAAATACACCCAAGTTACTTATATTTAGAAAAGATTGAGCAAATATCTGTTCTCTGATAAAAGCTTGTTGCAGAGCACTCTGTGGGGAACCCCACTCTATTTGTGGAATTTAAGGGCATTGGTGGAATTTACAGAGTCCATATATCACATTCCTAAAATGTTGATAAAGACTGAGTTTCAGTTACTTACATCAAATTTTTAAAGGTTGTCAAAATAATTACTGCAAGGTAAAACTCAGCAAAATACAGCAGTGCTTTTACAATAATCTCTATTTTTCACATATTTGTAAAATCGAGTTGTTTAGCCCATTTCCTACTGTGGTGAAATCCTTTCTAATTTTGAGTTATGGATAGTGGCAATAGTCATAAAGGAGCAGCCAATAAGTATAGAGGTAGCTTTGGCTCCAAAATCAATAACCTAAACCTGTATAACATTGCAGAAGTAATTTTTATTTATAATATATATAAATGTGTTATTCTTCCCTGTGCAAACTGTGCCTTTGCAAGAAGCCCTGTAATCTTCATTGAACATAATTCAGCGATGGAACTCCACAGAAGAACAGGACTGCCTGGATACCTGCTATGTAGAACTGAGGAATTTTTATTCTTTTTACTCAACAGAAAATAAATAAAAGTATATTTTGCTATTGTTTTACAAAGCTTATGGGAAAATCAAAATATCTAATTTTTGTCATAATCCTTGCTTTGCTTATTCTTTTTTTATGGGTAAAATATTCTATTCTTTTATTTAAAGCTGTGTTGAAAACTGAGGTAATTCGTGTCTGTACAAGTGTCAGGATTATGTATATTCTGTATATTTAGATATTCACAATGAGTATAACTTTGAACTGAGAATAAAACATGAATGAAATACTTTTCCCAATACAAACTGTACAGATTTTTGAAAGACTATATAATCCTCACAAACATTCTAGGGCCCACTTTTATCTGGGGCAGATGCCTTCTCACACATATTCTGATTATAGGAACAAATGCTAGCAAATAAAACATCTCTAGCAAATAGTAGCAAAGATATAATTTATAGTAGTAATGGAATTTACTGTATGTACTGCTATGGATTATGTTTTTCATTGTATGACTTTTCTATTTCAACCACAACTCAACAGAATGGCAAAGGAAGGTGTGAATACACGTGAATGTGCGATGTTGCGACTAAGCACAGGAGTGTAATGATGGGAAATATTTCCTACAAATCATCTCTTTGCATGAAACTTTAAATTTATTTCCTCCACAGAGCTCAAACCAAGCCCTTGATGTAATACTAAAGTGAGTAGTCTGCCTGTGTATGTCCCTTACAGCATCATTGCTTATAACTGCTTTGTATGATACAAGACTGCACAGAAATGTGACCCCACCTCTGCAGTTCCCACAAAAGCTATCACTAAAACCCTCAATGCCTGCCAAAAAACTCAGCATTGGGAGGCCTAAGGAATTTGCCAGCGTGATTTTTAAAGAAGCCAAAGGATCATCAGTTATATACAATGACTACATTTTTGCCTGATTATATTCATCCATTCTTAAAAGGAAATGAAAGCAATATATGCTTTACTTCTCTCGCGCTTGTAAATTCAGATTCCAGTTAAAAAGTGATGATGGTTATGGCTTTTGTACTTTCATTTTGCCCTCCAATTTGTCAAATACAGTGAGATAGAGCACTAAAAAAAAGGAGAGAAGAATAGAGGTGGCAAGGTATCTAAATATAACCAAGATTGTTTATGTCAATGAGCTCTGCAAAAGGATAGTGTGTTTATGTGACTGTCTCAGAGAGTTGCTTTGCAAGGCTCACTTATGCTGTGCATCCCTTATTGTTCATATTTAAAAGGCCTTTTTTTTTTCCAAGGCTCTAAACGCACAGATCAAAAGTTAAATTGTTAACTCAGTTGTGGAAATTGAAGTATTGAAGCTGACTGACTCTGTCAAGACAATATTTACTATTTGAAGAAGGATTAGATTTCATGTCATCTCTCCAAATCTTACACCCAGAATTGTCCACCTACCACACTGTGACACATGTTCATGTGTTTGGGTTTAAGTGCTTAGTGCCCAGGGAAGAGCAATCAAGCAAATGACTAAACATTTCTTAAGGATGACTCAGACGTTGAACATAAAAACCCCTCACATTTCATGTTACAATTCTCCTACTGCCATTTTTCAGGAATGTTCTGATTCATCACTGTGGAACACTTTGTGTGCTGCAGTTTAACTTTATATTTCTATCATGGTACCAGCAATGTGCCAAAACAGCGATTTCCCTACACCCTGTGTGTTGCTCACTCCTAAACCAAATGTGTCCTGTCTGCTTCCATCCCTGCTGTCTGTCACAATTATGATTTTTTTGTAAGATAAGAAAATCCCATTTTTACCACTGGAGAGCCAGGCTGCTTAGGTCACAAGATTCTCTTGGCTTAATCCTTGCGTATGAATCATGAACTTTCCCTAATAAGTACCGGCATTCTTCAGATGATCAAGCTAGCTTACGAAGGCTTCCAGAGCTTTCCACATTAATTATCACCATGTTTAAAGGATCTAAAGCAGCAGCTAATTAAGAATTATTAGGACTAAAAGTTGTTTATTCTTACTTTTCCTTTCTGTCCTCTATTCCTCACTCATATGTGGGTTGATATGGTAAATGGCAATAAAACAACTCAGTTAAAAGAAAACAACATATGAAAGGGATTATGAAAAATATAAATCCAACTGAAAATTAGATACGCGAAAATTTGGAAACAAATTTGTTTGCTTTCTACACTAGAATGGGTCAAAAGTAAGGCATACATGGCAATAATTTCAGTTCAGAAAAAGCTTTTTTCTCACATTTATTATCAGAAAAAGGTAAGATAACCAGATTAATAGTAAGCCTCTACTCTGCAAATAAATGACTTACAACTTCTGCAAAAGTTGCAGAAGCGCACCCACTATTGAGAAGTCATAGTAAGTATCGTGTGATTAAGTAAGTATTCTGTTAGGAATAAATTAGATAAAGACTTTATAAAGAAAAAATAAGCTATTTCTTAACACTTGAAAGTGGAAACAAAATATTCACTCTAGATTCAGAGTACAGAAAATTGTTGAAATAAGTCTAGACTTCTAAGTACTTTCAATCTGGAAACATGACGATCTTGGGCACCTCAGGAAAAAATTTATATTTTTGCACCAAATTTAGATACTAAATCTAGTAAAAGTAGAATAATTAAAAACCTATTAAGTTTAGCTACCAAAAATATTTTTTTTCATCTTTTACCAGGATGAGCATATCTAAATAAAGATTGGGTAAATTCCTCAAACACTATTTTAAGTGTGGTGCAGCATGATAGGAAAAGAAATGTATTTTATATTTGGAAAAAAAGAAGGAGATTTGTGCTTAACTGGCAGTTAATTAATGACAAGCATAGGTGGATAAATTATATATGTATGAATAACAGGACACACCCAAGTCATAGTCAAAAATCCTTTGGGAACTTCTGTGTAGACAGCAAATATTTTACAATAGCAGTGATTAAGCCTGAAAATAAGAGAAGCAAGCCCTGAAAGGAAATCAGGAGTGAGTCAAAATCATTACTGGTTACTCTCATATTTATCATCCAAAGTGAGTCAAAATCACCAGGCGTTACTCTCATATTTATCATTATATAAACTGTAATGTAAGAATGCAGTCAAGAGGAAAAGAAGAAACAAGATGAAAAGAGCAAATCTATCTTTAATATTCTTTCCAAAAAAAGAATATTTGAGAAGAGTACTGAAATTTGAGAAGAGTACTACTAAAAGCAGCATTAAGTAGAAAATTCTTCTTTAAGCGCTCCAATGAGTTCTGAAAAAGAACTAAAAGCAGTGGAATAACATTCCAGTTCATGTTTTCCAGACAAATCCTTTGAAATCAAATTCAGGTACTGTGGGTAGATATTCACAAATTTTTAAAATGCACAAATATATCATGAAGGTTCAGTACAGCCCTTTTTTGAGGCATAATTTAGTGACATACTTGAACAAGTGAGCAGCTGAACATGAGTCTTGCTTTCAAAGACTTGCATAATTTAGCACCCAGGTTCAGGAAATAACTCTAAGCAATACCAGCCTGATTCAATAAACTGTTTGAAGACACAGGGTACTGCACATTGAATTTAATGTTTGCTATGTCTGTAATCAGATAAACAGAATCTTGCTCCAGAATGAAGGTGTCTCTGTGGAAAAAGAAACATTCTCTGGTTCTATTAACTATTTTCCTGACAGAATACAGTATACAGAAATTGGGCAGAAAATCTAGCATCTGTGGGTAGAGATCTATGTCCCTGTTTTAAAAAAACATTATTTGTTAGGGATAAGCTCAAGCCGCTTAAGAGCGAACCACACACAGATAATCAACACTTGTGGTAAAAAACTTTACTGTAGTTTTTCCAGACTTGGTGAAAAACACTGCAAAGTCTCATAAACACTTAATATAATCATACAAAAATTTAAATTAAAATTTTAGGCTACCGCTGTGCTGAGTGTTTAGAGAAGTTTAAAGTTCTCCAGAAGCTGTACTGTTTGATTGTTAACTCCTTTTGTCCTGTTCCTCAGTACCTCTGAAAATATTTTGCTTTGTTTTTATGGAAGGGTACAAACGTGCAGAAACTGTTTCTTATTTTAAAAACCCCAGATCTAAAGCTCTGCATTCAACAAAACACAGCATAACATCTTAAGCTAATAAAGTACTGCCTTACTTTCTGATTTGCAGACCTCAAAATAGGAATTGAAATATTTTACTTTAGCACTGGGGCAAAATTACTTCCTAAGACAAAAAAAAAAATTGAAAAAATTACCTTATCTTGGTACTCCTTCCAGTCCCAGAAACTGTAGAAGCAGAAACTGTTCCGAGGCATGACAATGTACATGATGCAGATCAGTGACAGGAGCCACACTCAATTACTGCTCTACAATGGCATTCAGTAAGCGGAAAGGATGACAGAAAAGAAACATTTCCAATGCTGGTTTCTTTCTTTGGATGAAATGAGCTTGTGTAGAGTTACAAAAATGAAATCAAATTACAAGGCCAGTGTACAGGCATGGCATGCTCCTAAGAAGAATCTGTTTATATCTTCCATATGCTGTACAAACACAAAAACAATGATGTATCTGAGCAAAAATACAACATTTTATTTATGAAAAGTATTATTAAAACTATTTTGAGATAGCATTAAAAGCAACAATGATAAAAATAAAGGTAAGTATATAGCAAAAAATGAGATAATTTTGAATGCTAGACAGGTATACAATAATTTCCTAAAGCTTCTATCAGTTACTATTAAGTGTGTCATTCTTCATGGCTCATCTTTGTCCAGACAGCTCCATCATTGATCCAGTGCAGAGTGTTGATGGATTCTTCATATTCTCTGTGTATGACTATATTAAAGTAGAGAAAAGTAGAGATACACAGGACTTACACCATCTTTCTTTTCAGTCAACATTTACTTCTCTTACTTAGTTTAGTTTCTCAAAGGGACGGGGAAGTAGAACAATAGATTTTCTCTGAAAAATACTGCTTGTAATATATGATATCCACTTCCAAGTATTAAATTCAACTTAATATATGCACTGATCAATAGATATGAACTTCATGGGGCAGTGAGGCAGTAAGGCTACAGCAATTAAACTCTACCATAAGTCACAAGGACTGGTGGTGTCTGCTCTCTTTCTACCCTAAGAGTTTTCTCTTGCCTGATGTAACAGTGGATTCACATTATAAACCTGACTTTTTTCTTATGCATGTAATGCATTTTAATATATAAGTTCAGCAATTGCAATTGCATCAGTTTAACATTCAAAACTTATCTCTTTTTCATGATCTTTGTTTATCTACCTTATTTATTATCAGATAATGCATATATATATGCATAGAATTCTTACCACATTCCATTACTGTTTATGATTTAAAAGCAAATGAGTTAGTTTTTCCTTCATAACAAAGAATGCAGCATGTTATTTTTATGTACTGCTAGGAGAAAAGTGATAAAGAGGAAATGAAGCAGGGGAACAGAAAAACAAAGTGAGGAATGGAATCCAAGTTTCTAATGCAGCGATGTAATGCCAAGAAACTGCTCCAGAGAAACTGAGTAGCTGCCAGCTTTTCTACCTGTTGCCAAGAAAATGTTGCTGTGTTCACTGATCCCGTAATTAAACTGGGTATGTTCTGAAACAACTTCTTCTGAATTGTGCCATCTTCTGTGAAGGGGGAGGGAGCTTCATTCCTATAATGCAGCAATAGAAAGATAGTTCTTTTCTAAAAAATTAGGTAGAAGAGCAAGCTTGGTTTAATTGTGTACATACGTTCTCTAAAGAAAAAAAACTTTTGGAAAGAGAAATCTTATTGCCTACAGACCTTTGGAGGGAAGCACAGAACTGTAATTTGCATTGTTCAAAATACTCATATGCAGGGCAAAAAGTTTTAATAGCTATCCTTTAATGTCCCGTAAAAACAGCAGTCTTGCTGACTTCTGCTGTTTTATCAACGTTTTAAAACATGAGTTATTAATTTTAGTATCATGTAGCAATTTCTTGCTAGGATTTTTAGTATTTAAGTTATTGCAATTACCCACAGTAGTCAAGGTATTTGTATACAAGTATGTCAATAAACCAGATCACACCAGTATACTTCTGTCCCCACATTTTAACTTGTTCAGTCCAATATTGGTTAACCAAGATTTCATAAATGCTGACTATATTCTCTTCACCTCTACTATAGTCATCTGGGATCTCCTGGTAAAGCTTTATTGTACTTTGCACAGCTTTTACACGTGATAGGTTAATGAAATGTTGTTCTTTCTTAGCTGAGTCATTCTTTGCTCTGTGGCTGGCTGTACTAGGCAGGACAGGGGCCCTCTCAGACATCTGTCACCAAACAGAACCACCGAACAGTTGGGGTTGGAAGAGACCTCTGAAGATCGTGCAGTCCAATCCCCCTGCTCAAGCAGGTCCCTTCTAGAGCAGATTGCACAGGATCACATCTTTATTGGATCAAGAAATGTCTAGATCACCTAATAAAAGTGTCAGAAAGCCCTTGCTTCCAAAACAGCTCCAAATCCTCTTCCCCACATACAGCAATAGCAACTGTCCAAACGTGCAGGCTGACAGGTTCACTCTGGAGCAAGAGCTGGGCACAGCTGGCACCCACACCCTGCTTCATTTGCAGGAGAGTTGCTTTGTTTTAATTCTGTGTTGGCTTGTTTAGTTGATGAGTAACAGGTCAGAGTCATTCACCAGGCAGAAAACTCTGCTATTAATCTACCTCCAAAACAAAACTCAGAAGCAGAGCCAGGTCACTCTTACTTTCCTGGCTTGCATCAGTTCTGCTCTCTGTTGCTGGTATCAGCACTATCCACTGACTTCAGTGAACATGAATATGCCCAGGTGGTCCATTATGGATCATTGCTTCCATTCCTTGACATCAGCTAATTAATTCTTGTACTTGTAAGCCAAGCTTTGGACAGTTTAGCAGAGAATGAACAGTTAGCTGTTGGTACTGATTCATTATCACCTGTTATTTCTCAAGCTGTCAGCACTGATTCCAAATACATCTCTTCACATTTTCACTGCTGAGCAGTTCCACTTGCTATGGACTAAGAAGCAAGAGGCTTCCACAGCTGATAATATTATGAGTATTTTTCAACCACCACTAAATCTACAGCAAGAGTAACACAAAAACTTATGCATATATTTGACTTGCTGCAAGAAAGGCTGGAAGACAGATGAACAGTTATATTGCACCTGTTCAAAGGAGACTACGTTCTGTAAATATTGGGTTTTCAGTAGCCTTTCCAGTTGCCATCAGAAGAGCTAATAAAGCTGGCTAGCAGGCAGAGCTCAGCCTCTGTGAGCTATTGCTTGTTGCAGAGCTCTCACTCTGCACTTATGTCTCTGTCCTCGTGCCTGCCCTGCCAGCAGGGCTCACTGCACACTTGCAGGGATACACTAGAGAAGCCAGTGTCTTTACGTTACCTGCACAAAGCATCTTGTGTGAGATGTGACATCTCACAACTTGCACAAGGTTCTTAATCACAGAATTTGGAGAGGGAAATTCAGTCTGGCATGTAGGTGCTAATGTTGCCAATGTATGACCTAGATTGCATTTCCCTAGATGGTTTATGAAAATGTTATTTGAGACATTTTTCAAAAGCCTTATTAAAATTAAAATATACAACTGCCTATCCCTCATTCACAAGAGCTGCTACCCTGTTGTAGAGGGGAAATCAAACTTGCTTAATTTGGTTTGTTGTTCACAAATCCATCCTGTTACTCTCTTCCTGCTTATCTTCTAGATGACAGCAAATTACTTTTCTTAGTTTATTCCACAATTTTTTATATTTAGTGAAAGAGAAATTAGTTGGATTCCTGAATAAAAGCAGTATTTGAAGTCAAGTTACAGGAAAATTCACCCCTTCTTTGTAGTCTGCAAGAGTAAAAGACTTCTAGTTTGATGAAGTGCTTTTAAAATGGGTTTGTTTCTTCATTTTTCCTCTTAACCTTATATTGTCTTTAACATGTCTGACTACCCTTTACAACCCCAACAGGATAACACTGTAACAGCTTTGTGTCCAGCTTGTGTCTCCTTCCTTTTTGACCATCTCCTGAGATATTAAATTTCATATTATCCTATTACTAATTGTTTTTAAATCTTCCACTTTGTTAACAAGTACATTATTAATGGCATTATTATTAAAATATGTTGTTCATATTGCTAATCTTCAAAACAGTTTAAAAATCTACAATCAGTTCATGCCTAAAATCCTTTGCAATAATGCTGTCATGTGAAAACTCTTCTTTCTGTTCCAATATATAGATGCTTCACAGCTGCACATGGTTTCAAAAAATAAAAGAAATAACACCATGAACTTTTTATTCTATGGCATGTTTTGATAATTCTGTCAAGCTTTGCAACAGGTGAAATTGTCTTTGAGGCTGAAGGCCACATCAAGCTCTTTTAGAGCAGTGAAGACATTAAATCACCTTTTTGTGAGGCAGATTGCATACTTGCCATTGTTTTACTGGTCTTACGGGTTAAAATTAATTTGCAGGAGTTTCAGATTTCTTTTTAACAAAAATCTACAAACTATAAAAACTAAAAGTGGTTTTTCTCTATGGATGTTTATTTTAGGTATCACCACATACACCATTTGGAATATAACAGTAAGAAGTGCTTTTTACATACTCAAATGCATTAGTTTATAAGAAAATATTTGACATATAGTGTATAGGTTAGTTCAGTTGCTTACTTAACTGCACTGATTGTGAAATGCTGAACTCAAACCAGCTAACACAGGATTTGTTTTAATTTATCTCTGTTAGAAAAAATAAAACATATAATTTAAGCCAAATTCCAATGCTGTACTCTGAATTTTACTAGTACATGCCATCTAAAATGTACTAATAATGCCAAAAAATGAAACACTGAATGTTCTTCTATTTATTCTCCATGTATCATTTTCTCATTTTGGGAATCAGGCTCTGAAGTGCTGGCAATTGAAATAATCCAAACCACAAGTTTTTGAAAGCTATTTCTTAATATAGACCTTGATTACCTTTGTGGGTGATATTTTCTTGTACCTATATGAAAAAAAATTGTCATGACTTTTTTTATGCCCCACCTACAACTCCTTTACTCTTACTAAAGATTCAGATAGAAGACTGTGTTTTTCTCCCTAGATCTCCTGAAAAATATGACAAATGCAGTTCATCTGTTTAGAAAGATGAATATACTTGAATTATGAGAATGTAACATTGGCACACATTTTTGTTGGGCCTGAATTGTAAGGGATTAACTATTACATTTTAAAGATTTCTGGACTATTACAGTAAACACTTCTTTGCTCAATGGATTTAGATGACAATTTACTAAGTAAATCTGCAGGCTCGTTGAGTGATTTTAGAGTGAAACAAGGATGTGGAATTCTTTCTGGACAGTGCAAAAGAAAAGGTCTTTCTTTTTTAGTTCCTACCACATATGCATATTTCACACAGGCTTTCTAAAGAGGACTCTGCCAGCATAAAATAGTAACTGGAAGACCTTCTCAGTGCTTTCTATCATTGTAAGAAAACAAGGCAGAAGAAGCAGGACCATTGGTGCATGATCTGGGGGAACTGACTTTTTGTAGGTATGCCAATAAAATCGTTCATCTAAATCTGCACTGTTTGGGGAAAGATGGAAAGCAGAAAAGCTGCCTTCCAGAAGTGGCTGCTTCTTTACGGGAAAAAAACCAGTGGCCATTCCCCGGGAACTGACTCTTCAGGAACTCTAGAGTAATTAAATGACACTAAACAGCCAATGTTTAAAAAGGTGGAGTGGGAACTTTGTTACTGAAGAGAAAAAAACCTAATCTCTGAGTTGAGCAAGGATCAGAACAATCAGCTCACAGAAATTACCTGGGAACTGGTCCATCAGAAATGGATATTTGAATACACACAACTTACAGATCTGAAATTAATGCTGAGTTTTTGGTTGGGTTTTTTTGGATTTTTTTTTAATTGGCAGTTTTCTAAAACCAATCCTACAGAACTACAGACAGATGCAAATCAAATGTAAGCCCACAGGGAGTAGGCCAAGTTGTATCTTTTAGCACAGCATGCACCACTGAAGACTATGATGGCAACAACATCACTACCACAGAAATTTTTCATAAGCATAAGAGTAGCAAAAAAATTATTTTAGACTAACATTTACTCTTCAAGTCTGCAGCTAAATGCAGCTTTCATCTGAATGTGTGCAAGGTAATGTCACTTCACCTCCTTCCAAAAGTCACATAAAGGATGCATCTTGTCTTTCCAAAAAATTGCTGAGAAGTTTAGACTCACATTCTTCACAAGTGAGAAATGTTCCTTAACATTAAAACTTTTTCATTAGGAAAATATCTATGAAGTACCTAAGATACCTACATGCCACAGTAAAACTGTGATTTTAAATCCACACATGCATATGAATAAATGAAACCAAAATTATTTGTAACAGTAATACCATGTTTTCACAGTGCAAAGCTGGTGCCCAGAAGTTTAGAAATCTCATATTAGTATTGTAAAACATTCAAATAGCACTTCTTACCATTACAGCCACATATTTAGTATGATTTGGTGTGCTGCCTTCAAACCCTGCATGGTTTTAAAGAACAATTTTCATGATCTAAGTTCCCCTAAGCATGGCACTTCCTTTCTAGTAGTTTGGCACTTTAGGACTACTGTTGTTTGGCTTTAAATCACAAAGCTAAGAGTGCCTCAAATACGATATGACACTGTTTTATCAATAAAGCTTATCAAAGCCTACCTGCCAGGAAGCCAACAAGTCTGCTTTTAAGCACCAATATATCTCTGAAGCCTTAAGTGTTATTTCTGGAAATTACATTCCAGCATGACAATAATTTTAAGATACACCACCTTCTGAAGGTTGCCCCAGTATGATTCAAGAAAATAATTGTGATTACTTATATATGTGCACTAAAAGGTACCCAACTATCCTAACCTCATCCAGCTGTATCCATTTAAACAAGTTCCTTTTCAGCTTTCAGACGACACAGCCACTTCCCTCTTGATATTACCTTTCTGCTTTTGTAAACTTCTGACACTTTTTTTTCTGTTCTATTTTCCTCTTGACAAGAGCAGCTCCTTCACTGTATTTAATAAAAGGAGAATGCTGTGACTAACACAGTGCATGAGCTTAACATCATCCTCAGAAACATCAATTTCAAGGACTTTTATATGTTAATTTGATAATATACTCATTTTTAAGCATATTGCACACATTCAAGGACAAATAAGATTTCTATTAAGATAATGGATTGAACTACATGATGTGAAAATTGCAAACAACAGGAGGGAAGGAGCAGTAATGGCAACTGGCCATCATTAGACAATGTGGAGGCAACAAAGAAGCAGGGAGCAGGCACCTGTTCAGAGACAGATGCCCTTGAAGTACAGAAACCCACAAAATAATAATAGGACAAGTAAAGAAACAGGGCAGATAAACAGGCCTGTGACAGAAGAGCAAGAGTTACCTCATGGTATTTAGCACAGCATTTATTTCTAAGTAGCCTGGATATGTCAAGGGGCATAAAACCTGAGATTACATAGTACTTTAGTCCTGGAAGTCTTCTGAACCCAAATGCTTCGTTTCCTCCTGAGCTGTGTGGGTTGGTATAAACAATACAGTTATTTGCCTAAGAACAGCATAAGCTACAGGGCACAGATCAGTTTGTGGAGCAGCTCATGTTTCTGACATTTCCTAGTGCCAAGCAAGTGCCTGGGAATCACCTTGCTAAATTCATAAAGCTGTAAAACTCTTCCTGCTGCTCTGAGCAATCAAGATAGAAAAATGTGTCAAAAGTCATCCTTTTATATGCAGACACTAGTTTGCTGAAAGTATAATATAATAAAAGCATATAGTGATTCACAATGGCTCCAGGAGTTCTTTGGATTATTGTGAGTAACTTGAACTGTTTNATTATTATTATTATTATACTTTTCATCTTTTTAAAAGGAAAGTTCCACCTTTTCATTTAAAAACCCCTTAAAGTCTACAACAAAAAATCCCAAACAGGAGCACATTTTCATTTTCTTTTTTTTCCCCCTTTTGGTTTATCATAATATCTGGGAATTGTATTGTAAGGAATATATAAGATGGTAAGTACTACAAGTGTCCTGTAAATATCAACTCCTGCTACAAATTCTGCATTGAGAATCTCTGATAACATCAAGCTGCCTGTCAGTAATTAGTAGGACTCATATAATTTTAATCATAACATTTTTCAATCTGTTATTGTCAATACCTCTCTACTCCATTCTAATATTTAATTATGATGATGATGAAAGTATATTACATTTGATACAATTATATTAATAGGAATTTTAAAAATATTCCCTCCCCCACTCCAAATAAATAAAATTTCCTAAAAGAAAGGATTCAATAGAAAGGAAATCATAAAAGAATTGTAAAAGATTTCTGTAAAAGATTTCTGTGGTAACTAAATATACAGACATTTCCCTCTCATCTGGCTTCAGAAGTAAAGGGGACAAATTCCAGATTGCTAAAATGGAATTTGTCAATGCAGAGTTTGGAACAGCTAAGTGGGATAGCAAACCTGAACTTGATAAGAAGATAATTTGTGACACTGACTACCTTTACTGCCTGGCTTCTTGGTAAAACAAATTTGTATAATCTGATTGTTGGCCTGTCAGTGCTAAAATAAGCACAAAGTATTTCCTGAGAAGCTTGAGGAAAAGCACTGTGCTCCTAGCACAGCATTTTTTCTCCACTAGTGAGAATTTATAACAGGATCTTGTCTCTTGAGAGCACACTGGATTTAAGTGGCTACTGTGTACACATTCTGATACTTGAGGGTGGATGCAGCCAGAAAAACCTAGTCAGGTGCCCCAGATTGTGTGCCAGCAGCAGCTCTGACCTGGGGGACAGAGGTGGCCTTTCCACTGCACTTTCCTGGGCTGGCTGCTCCTCAGGAGGAGATGACACTCATGGAGGGGACTCAGGGACACTCACATGGCCATGGACTACAGCAGTGTGGAAGAGAACTCCCCTGGGAGGAACACCAATGTCTGCACAGATCTGTCCTGAATATCTCTGATGTACCCTGGAACACTGCTTCAAAGGAGCTCGTGTTATTTATATAATGTTTTAAATCCTCACAAATATTCAGTTACTGTTGGCTTATTTTCCCTTTATCCACTCAAGGTCCCTGATATACCACAGCTGTTTGAAGACTCGTTTTCATATCTTAAAAATAAATTCAAAACCACACAAATTCACCCAATTTCTTGTTTTTTCTCACTTTTTGAAAGGCTTATGAAACTAAACTATAACCATTATGAATTTTAATATATTTTGAAATAGAAGATATCTTCTATACAATTGATCACTGCCAAAATTACATATCTTTGCAAAGTCCTTTAACTAGCTTTTGGATTTGAACAATTTGAAATAAAACCATCTGAATTAAACACTCCACAAAATCCAGAGTAATTTCAGAAGTTTTAAACAAGACTTCTAATTCTTTTTCCACAGTCCTAAATCACAGGTATAAAATAATGCCCCTAGGTTAGAACCTCTGCTTTCTGAAACTCTTTATATACCTCTGTTATGTGCTGTGCCTTTATTTGTATTATCTCACAGTGAGTGCACTTATAATACAGCAGGTAAAGGTAATGAGGAGCTGGTAATAAAACATGAGAAAAAAAATCTTTGTGTTTCTCTCATGTTCTTCAATACCTCTCTAGGAAAAGATCAGAAGAAATCCACATTAGAAAGCCACACAGAAAAGCTGTCAAGGACTCAGAGTAGGCAAAAAAAGAACCAGAAAACCTAGTCATACAAATATTTGCACTATGGGAATGTGGTGAGTCTCTCTCTCTGGTTATCAAGATAAATCATGTTGCAACTGCCATTTCTCTCATTCTCCAAGTTTTCAATGAAATTCAGCTGGTTAAGATCTAACCTTTCCAATTACAGCTTCTCAGACTGTGGTCTCCATGAGTCAGAAGTTGCTCTACGAAATAACTGCAATTCTTTGGGGGGGTTCTTTTCTGGGTGGGGGTTTTTTTGTTTGTTTGTTTGTTTTTTGGTTTTTTAATTCATGCCACTCATGCAAAAAAAGAAAACATCCCATTCTCCAAGGGAAAACATAAGGGATGGAATTCAACACTTACGCTATTTTTATTCATTTATAAGTCATGCTTTTGGCAGCAATGCATGGGATTGTCTATGTATTTTCTTTTTCACTAAATTGAGACATTCTGCTTTATAGTTTCTGCATATTTAAAATACACTTGTCCTCATCACTGCCATAAACTACCATTAACATACAAAAATCTGCTTAGTTTCTTATTGGAATATATATCAAGCTGTTTGAATATTTACAGGGTAGGGGGACCATGGAATAATTACTCACTAACTAGAATGCTTAAAAAGAAAAGCAAAAAACCCCTTCATTTTCTGTCTCATTAGTTATAATTTTCTAATAGACTGCCCATACAGATCAAGTGATATAAAGGACAATTTGTTAACTTCTTTTTAAGTAACATTATGTATTAGTAATTTAATATTTTAAAATTATAAATCATCTTGCTGTTTTCAGGAAATGCACTGTTACTGAAAAGATGCTTTTTAAAAGGGTGGTTTTAATAGGCAAGATGNAGTATTTCTCAGTAAGCATTCCTGATTAGAGTCATAGCTTTGTTTTTTGTTTTTTTTACTTTTTTGACCTTTTCTATCTGGGACAACATATTTATGTTTTGTGAGCTTCCAAGGATGAAGGTTTTATTTCTTTCTTTCCTTCTCCCAATTCTTGTGTGAGTAGGACAAATTCTTTGGGAATGAATAGAAGCTATTTGGCCTGCAAAACTTATCCTTTTTTGGTTCTATCTTTCTCCCATGATGTCATGCAGTTATTTTTCTGAATGACTTCAATGTGTTTGCCTCAACAAGTCTGCTATTTTATTATTATTATTATTATTATTATT